>AYEL01081980.1:0-121846 GCA_000484575.1 Olivierus martensii | reverse complement strand
TGTTTTTCAAGTTTCTTCTGCTGATGAATATCACAAACTATGCTTAATGAAATCATTACCAAAACACTACTTTTTGCTCAGTCTCATTTTATTTTCATGTTCCATGACATTGTATTATATAGTTTGTTTTTCATTATAAATTGTGAAAAAACAGTATATTTTTGTAAAGGATATATCTGGAATCCATTTATTTTAATTAAAAGTAATACAGTTATCTTTCATATTAAATTTTTAACTATATTTTAGATATTTATGTAAAAGTTACAGAAAGCACTCTGATTTATACAATGCATCCATAATAAAAAGAAAAAGTATGGAGTAAATATCATAAATTTAAATCTTTACTTTATACAGATATTAATTTTATTTAGTCAGCACAAATGACTGATTCCCAAAAATTTTTGACAAGGAGACAAAGATTAAAGAAAAACAAATTGTACATTTAAATTGTTTTCTAGGAATGGTCATACTATTTTACCAATATTAACATAAAAGTTAAACCTTATTAATCATCATGGTAGACATAACATTAGATTTTAAAAAACTTGTATATCAGCCATTTTATTATATGCTGTATGTTGAAGAAAAATCAAAATATATATTTTACTTTTTTTTGATATATTTTTTTGCAAATTTTAGGTTGCAACAAATTATTTAATAATTTGCTGTGTTTTGAAAGGTTTCAAAACACAGCAAATAATACAATGAATGATACTAGTACTAGCATATCTGTAAGCAGAAATAGATAAAGAAAACCAAATAAACAAATATTTTATTAAGAATAAGTGAAATTGCACATATTGAGTTTGAAAATACAAACAATTTACTATATTTTAATTTTATAATAAATTATACAATAAAAAATAAACATATCTATTTCTAGATTTATTATTTTCAATAGCAGGAAATGAAATTATATAAAATTAAATACTTACCTTTTAAACTGATCCAAGCATCATCTTTCTTATTGTGTTTAGCTAATTCTTCTGGAGTTACATTAAGAAATTTACCACCTACTCCTGTTAAATCTTTACCTGAAGAAGCTAAACGAATCCAGTCTAACAAAGATCGGCCCGGTTTCAATGCTACCTTATTTCTTCCTATAAGAATTTAATAGAGTTATCTTTAGAAAAACTGAATACACATGGATAAAATAAATTTTTTTATCTAAAGCAGTGATTTTCAATCAATGTGCCATCATGACAAACTAATAAACCATGAAGGATCTGCAGATGTGCTGTAGGAGTTTTGGGAAAAATCAAAAAGAAATGAGAAAAAACTTGATTAATAAAAAATCATTTAAATAAATTTTAGAAGTATTGGATATTTTTCATAAAAGGCTGATAAGAATGAAAACAATAATAGTTAATAAAAACTTATTATAGTAAAATTCATAATAAACAATCTTTTTTGAAAAATCACAATGATTAGAATTTTAACTATTGAATTTTTAAATATAATCTTAAAATATTTGATTTTTTAACAATAAAAATCTCTCTAAAGAAATTGATAGTTTGGTCTTGAAAATTGTAGAATATTGTTCAGTGTATTGTGAATTGAAAAAAGCTAAAAATCATTGTTCTAAAGTCTCAAAATTAACTATGCAAATCAATAAAACTGAAATTCTAATACAAGTCTTTATCACAATATAATTGTATGAATATTTAAATTTTAATCTGTTCTAAGTGTAAATTTTAAATCTTGTTTGGATTAGTAAGTTCTAAGTTCCAGAACAAACACTGTAGAGTTGCAAGAGAGTGGTTGTAAGCCGAAAACATTTCTCAAAAATAAGTATTTGAATATGTTTTGGCCTGCTTGTTTGTGCTAGTAATAGTACTTTTACTTAAATTATATGAAACTTTTGAAGACTTTGTCATCAACAATAAATTATAATATAATGAATTTGCTTAATCTGTTAGATAAGAAATTGTTCTTAAAACATCATGTTTAGTTCAAAAAATATCATGTTTTTTGTAAATATGAAATTTTTCTCTCTATCCTAAAAGTTCAAAAAATAATATTTAAATACAATAAGCTATAAATTTTAAAGAATTTTTTGAGAAACTGTCAATTAAGTGTGTGCTTATTTTGTCAGACTTCAATATATTAAAATCAAATTCATTATATTTATTTTCATTTTTTTAATTATTTTGTTATTATATTTCATTGTTCAGAATACATATATATTTTAGAATTTATGGTGTAGAGCAGGGGGTGGGCAAACTTTTCAGAGAAAGGGCCATATTGCATCAATGTAATATAATCTAGGGCCACACTTTCCCTGCGATCCCTATCCTTCTCCATCTGACCCCCTCCATGGGTGTGGTTTTTGCCTGTGGTTGGAAGTGATCCTGCCTTTTAGTAATTTATCTGATTGAAAAGGGGTGTAAATCATAACTCCCAAAATCCTGCATTCACCTAATAATTTCTGAGGTGATAAAATTCTCTTAGAAAATTATGTAGCCAAAATAGAAAGATCCTAAAAGGGTGCATTTGTTGATTAAGATATTATAAAAGGGTGCGATGTTAAAATTAAGCCAATTTTCTTATTAGATCAGCTTTCATTGGCCGTTAAACGAATCATGGGTTTGAATAATGCCAGCAGTCCGAAAAAAGTGAAACACCATTTTCAGAGAAGCTCGGCAGAGTCAAAATTCTTTTAAATTATATATTAAAATTATAATTTAATCATTTTAAATTTGAAACAATAATTAAAAACATGCTTGTTTAGGAAATTGCACAAATATTAAATACAAAAACCGTGAAATTACGAAATGTATTGAGTTGATTGATTGACAAAACGATTTTATTTGATTTTGAATGTATTTTGCAATGGATTTCTTATGCAAAGACGTTTATTCTGGTTAACGGTTAATCAAATCTATTTTTGTAAGAAATATGACACTGTAATGACTACTACAATTTATCATATGAATTATTATATATTACTTCTCTAGAAATTATGTAAACTATATTGCTGAGATATGGAACAGATTTCGTATTTTTTGTATTCATTTTATTTATCGATAAAATTTTTGGCATTATAGTTATTGGTTGGAGGGCCACATTAAGTAGTTCTGAGGGCCTCATGCGGCCCGCGGGCCGTGGTTTGCCCACCCCTGGTGTAGAATAAATGCTATACATAAAGTTTTTAAAATAAAAATAATGGAAGAAATACAAAATTTATGATACTTTTTAAAACAAAAATATCACAAATTCTATATGTTTATTTATAAAACAAAACAGCTTCTTTTGCAAAATCACTTTTTTCCTACAAACAGTATGACTTTATCACTGTTCTAGAGTTTGCCTAACCATGTCGTTCTAAATTCAGAAATAACTCCAAATTTCTAAGCCTAACAATATAAATAAAAACTTGCTGAAAATAACTTCAAAGTCAGAAAATATCGAAAAAGTTCTTTAAAATTTTACATATAACAATGAAAATTTAAATTTTATATTATAATATATGTACATATACTGTTATAATGTTGTAATGGTGCTAAGAATATCTGGGTAAGGACCAACTGCCTTCAATTTCTGATATTGGTTGTATATAATGGATGATTTCTTTTGTTGGAGAATGAAGCAGAAAATAACAACTGGCACATCTTTGGATTCAGCAAAGTAAGGCAAAAACCTATTGGAACTTTGAAACAGATACTCTTCTACCACTAAGGGAATGAGACCAATATCGACAGAGGAATAGCATTCCAGATCCCAAGAACATCATACACATCTTCATCAGTTTCAGCAGCAACTCAAACCAAATAGCACAAGTGGATTTTCAGCAGATACTAACTGAAAATAATACACTTGTATTATTTTCAATATAGCCACCATCACTAGTCAGCAGTGATGATGAAATCCTATATGAAGACATAACTGAGAAAATAAACACCAACTCAGCACACTTCACAATCATCACAGGCAACTTCCATGCAAAAGTTGGAAGAAGACAACAGGACAAAGAATGTATGGGAATCCTTTAAACACAAGCACTTCTGCAGTTATATTTCGTTTACTATTTTATTAAAATTACAAGCTTAAAAACGTTTTCAGTAACTTTGCTACCATCCTCAGTTAACAAGGTTAATGGAGCTCCATTAACCTTGTTAACTGAGGATGGTAGCAAAGTTACCGAAAACGTTTTTAAGCTTGTAACTTTAATAAAATAGTAAACGAAATATAACTGCAGAAGTGCTTGTGTTTAAAGGATTATCATATTAAGTAGCAGTTAGAAAGATTAAAATTTTTGGACTAGAATGTATGGGAAAGTATGGCATTGGTTTACAAAACAAGAAAGGCATAAGAATAGTAAAATTTGTAACCCATTATATGACAAACAGCTCTACTAGCAAGTACAAAGTTATTTATTATGGTATAACGTTTTCGGATCTTTTCTCGATCCCTCTTCAGTACCATTCATTCACTTATAAACCATATTTAAGAGAACATTATAAAATAGAAGATACATTTTTCATTCTTAAATATGGTTTATAAGTGAATGAATGGTACTGAAGGGGGATCGAGAAAAGATCCGAAAATGTTATACCATAATAAATAACTTTGAACTTGCTAGTAGAGCTGTTTGTCTTATAATTGGTTTAAAGCAAGTAGTTTCCTGTAATAATATTTGTGACCCATGCCAAACAAGATAATGAACACCTTTTCAACAAGAAAAAGCAATGAAAATGGACATGGATCAGCCCCAATGAATAGATCAAGAATGAGATTGACTTCATCCTGACTAATACAATTAAAAATTTTTCCATACTCAATCAGTTCAACATAGGTAGTAACCACTGAGTAGTTCATGCCAAAGTCAAGCTGGATATTCAATGTGAAAGAAGACTCCTAATACAATACAGAAAGCAAAAAATCAACATGGACAGCTTAAGATTAAGAAGGAAAAAACAGCCTAAAGTTGCAGAATAGATTTCAAGTGCTCATAAAAGAAGAAAGCAACTTACGGAAGTCATACAATGGAATGATGACAATCATCTGAGACAGTGAAGAGGAGACCACAGAAATTCAACCAAAGGACATGATGAAGATGTTAGATACTAGAAAGTTCAAGATGAACTAAAGTAATTAACCTACATAATCACTCCAGTTATCAGAAAATGGGAAAGGACCATGAACATTTGATTATAACAAAAATAGAGGTGTGGCTAGTATGGTGGGTCCATTACATAATGCAATTATATTGTATTATGATGTATCATAAATTAATTCTTTAGAACACCACTAATTTAATTACATGTCTGTTTTCCCAAAAATAAGATCTAACTGGAAAATAAGCCCTAGCATGATTACTCAATTTGCTTTAATCACTGCTTAAACTCTTATACAATGTTAACAATTTAAATATAGCACTAATAGCAGTTAAGAAAAAAATTTATTTAATATGTGCAAACATTTTCAGCACAACGGCTACCTTCAGGCTACACAAATTAGAAGTAGAATAGTTGTTTTTACTTCTAATTTGTGTAGCCTGAAAATGGCCATTGTGCCGAAAACGTTTGCACATATTAAATAAAGTTTTTCTCAACTGCTATTAGTGCTATATTTAAATTCCTAGCATGATTTTTCAGGATGCTCATAATATAAACCCTACTGCAAAAATAAACCCCAGTTATGATCATCAGCCAGATGGATGCATTTAGTATGACTGTTGCAACCATGGTTGCAACACATGACGGATGTATTGAATTATATAATGATAATAATAATTACAGAATTAATTCAGTTCGACTGCTTTAAACTTAACTTTAAAATATCAAAAAACAGCACTAAACGCAGCTAGACTTTCAAATAAGTTTATTTACTATCGTTAAATGCTAACGTTCAGGCATTTACATTCGTTTATTTGTTTACAGAACAAATAAACGAATGTAAATGCCTGAAGATGGTGTATAAACACTGAAAATGTTAGCATTTAACGATAGTAAATAAACTTATTTGAAAGTCTAGCTGCATTTAGTGCTGTTTTTTGATATTTTAAAGATAATAATAATATATAATTAAATATAAATAAACAATTGACTACATTGAAAATAGAATGGAGAGAAATCAGCATGGAAATTTTGTGAAGCCTAGCCTGCAAGAGGTCGTGACTTGGGTAAAGAAGTCATGGGATAAAATCATTGGCTCATTGACAAGAAGTGCTCATTTAAGGAGAGTTGTATTGCTGGACATAAGAGATTGGGGCCAATGATTCTACAGGAAATGGAGTCGCAAAAAATTTCAGGCCGGAGTTCAGGATCTGGAGAGTTATGGCCATGTTCCAGAAGAAAATGACATGACTATTGTTGATTTGAATAAATGTAGATTTTTGTACATAAATAAATGTAGATTGTTGTGCATGAAAAAATAAGATATCCCCTGAAAATAATCCCTAATGCGTCTATTGGAGCAAAAATTAATATAAGACCTGGTCTTATTTTTCAGGAAACATGGTAGATGTTATAAAAAACCAGGTGTACTATAGTATGCAGAATAATTTTGATGATAATTATTAATATAAATAATAACTTAAATATAACCTTTAGCATTGTAACCTTAAACTCATGATGTACTATTTCAATATTTGTGTTATTATTTAATTAACATTGCAAATATATTACCATATAATTTATTTTATAGTATAGAATATTGCTTTTTTAAAATTCAAATTTGATGTGTTAGAACATACATTAAATTCTGTTTTTACATGATAGATACATTCCCGAAGAATACATGTAAAAAAAATCACATAAAAATATATACTATATCTATGGGGAAATAGAAGATTGGTTCCAGACCTAAAAAAGGAGCAAAATTAATACAATAAACCATATGAAAAATCATGTTATAATCTTATCATTTTTACATGCTTGAACTTTTTATTTCATAAAGATTGCACATGTATATAAAAATCTATTATATAAAGTAAATTATCATTTGAAAAGAAAAATAACACATAAGTAATTCATAAATACCAAAATTAGGCAAAATAATATGAGTTGCACATAAGTTTTCATTTGTTGTCACTTTCTGACAATAAATGCATATGTTTGCATAAGATAGCTACAGTATATCACTGCTATTACTAGAAATATCTTGGTCATTGGCTTCTTGCTCCATTGATAAAATTCTTTCTGTGATCTCTCGAACAAAATTAGCATTAGTCTTCTGTGATGCTGATGTTTCTGTGGTTTTAAGAATGAATTTGGTTATTAATCATTGTATTTGGCTAGACCATTATATAATTCATTGTAAGAAGCTATTAATAACTTCAGATCATATTGAATTTACCAAGTCATTCCTCATTAGGATCATGTTTGACAAAATGGTTTGAATATTATAACTTATTTATTGACTTTTTAGCAAAATTAATAGATTTGTAAAAGCACAAATTTTATTTTAATTTTTACTAAAATTTTTATACTATTAGACATCAAAACAGTACTTTTCACTTTAAATACCAAACTCAAAATGCAGACAATACAAATTCCCTATTGGAGTTCTACATATAATTAGAGGAATTCCCCAGAAATTTCTTTTCTAATTGGAATGAAAAATAACCACATGTAGGTGAATAATACAATGCAAGCACCACATTCACTGTAACAGAAAAAAATTTTTTTCTTAGAATTTGTGTCAATCATGTTAAATCAAAATTGTGTTAAAAGGTTTGTAAAAAAATAGAATATGGTGTATATACAATATTTTGTTCTGAAACTGATACTATTATACATTTTAATTTCCAAAAATTTCCAAATTATTGGAAAGTTTTGGAAATTAAAATGTTTAATGTTGTAATCCTACTGCTGAATGTGCTGTATTGATTTTTGTAAGTTGTCACTTGGAAATTAAGCAGTTTGTTAGAATTTTAGAACTATACTCATTGCGATAGCATCGTGTCTATTCCATTTATCAAGTTCTCTTCCAGCTTCAGTTGGTTTTGGTTCAAAGCTGTCAGCTGTTGCATCGATAGACCTTGCTCTTAGGGCAATTCATTTGAAATATCCATTGGTGGTAATTTCTGCTGTCGAACTTACAGATGCTATTCACATCAATTTTATCTGACATCGTTTTAAATTAAAAAGCATACTTACAAATTCATATAACCAGATGTAACTTGTCTTGACAAACTGCTTGAGAGTTACAGTAAATGATGAATGACTTTAATCTTTGAAACTGATTCGACTAGTCTCTTCACACACTCAACTTTCAGTTTTACAATTTTCAGCATTTCCTGGGCCCATAATCTGTTACGGATTTAGGTAAGAAAACAGTGGAAACACTTATACATTGATTACAAGTTACTTTAATATACTATTAAATACTGTACAGAACTGCATCTAACGATGACTATCAAAAGACTGACTAAAATGAGAGAGGAGACTTTCTCCTCTCTCCGTGTTAAAGTCGGGGAACGGAGTTTGCTATTATTTTAACTGTTTTTCCTCCGATCGGGGTAGATATGTGTAGGCACACAAATTTATATGAAACAGTAGTTTGTTTCATATTTTTTTATTTTTTTGTCTAAATAGGAGTGGAAAAGTAATTAAAAAAATGAAAAATAGAGAAATAATATTGCCTATTTTAATAGAATTAGGAATATTTTTGGTCTTTTTTTTAGTTTTAAGTATTTATATTTCATAATATGAAAAATTTATTTTTGTAGTAGAATTTCAGAAATTAAATTCATGTCAATACATAATTGGAACAATTGATTATAATAATTTAAATAATAAAAAAGGGGGCATTCTATGAATATAATCCATTCAGAACAACCTTTATAAAAAGTTTATAAAAATATTCATTATTATTTTAACTGTTTTTCCTCCGATCGGGGTAGATATGTGTAGGCACACAAATTTATAGCTAATTCCAGTAGTTTGTTTCATATTTTCTTATTTTTTTGTCTAAATAGGAGTGGAAAAGTAATTAAAAAAATGAAAAATAGAGAAATAATATTGCCTATTTTAATAGAATTAGGAATATTTTTGGTCTTTTTTTTAGTTTTAAGTATTTATATTTCATAATATGAAAAATTTATTTTTGTAGTAGAATTTCAGAAATTAAATTCATGTCAATACATAATTGGAACAATTGATTATAATAATTTAAATAATAAAAAAGGGGGCATTCTATGAATATAATCCATTCAGAACAACCTTTATAAAAAGTTTATAAAAATATTCAGATATAAAAAAGTTAGGAACCATTATCAGAGCCTGATATTAAATTCAGAACAATAACTGCTTAAAATCAAATTATAATCAAACTTTTTAAAATATAATACAAAACAACAATACATTAGAAACACAAATTTTATTAGACAAAGTATTTTTAGTAAACAACCAACTTCAGCACCTTCAAAATGTATAGAAGATAGTATAATATTCTGAATTGAACATTAGAATATTTATGTTCTAGATAAATATAAACTATTTGTGGTAAAAAAAAACATTGTACAGTACATTTAATAAAGTTTTCTATATATCTTCGTATTACATAAGTTAATTAATAATTAGATAATAATTAAAAATTAAAATATGAATTATAATACAATAACATAGACAGGACACAAAAAATTGATTATATTCTATTTACAGCATTAAACCAGACTTTAGAGATTTTTTTTAGACATTCTATCATTGATAATATTTCTCATTCTCTCTCTTTTTCTCATAATTTCTAGTTTTTGCTACAAATCTATTTTCCTCTTGGTATGTTTTTCTAATAATTTTTGATCCTTCCAGTTTACTTCTATGTAAAAGTCATAGAATTTTCTTGCAAGAGCAGTTCTCATGTTTGCTATTCGAATATCATTCTTGTACTTATCAATTCTTTCCTTCAGATAGCTTTTTGTTACACTGATGTATAATTCTTCCTTATTAAAGTCCTTGTTATAGATTGAGACTTTGTATACTCCAGGTTTTTAAACTTGTGTCTTTTGTCTTTTTCATTTCTTAACAAGGTACAACTGTGGGTGTTCTTTTACAAACTATGCTTTTTCTCTGTTTCTTATCTAATTTTTAGTTGTTGTTTATTTTTTCATATGATTTGGAACTAAAATATGTTGTTGCATATCATTTTCTAGTTCTCTAGATCCACCATTATGATTAATTTGTCTATCATTTTTCTTAACTATATCCTTCTCAGCTTTCATTCATATTATACTTTATAAAAGATTTTCATATCGATGTTTTATTCCTGTCTCATGTATTTTTTAATCTCAACTTTCTTTGCTTCTAATGTGTTGCAATTGGTAATATTTTTTCTGAACTATGCACTGAATTCTGTCTTTTTGTATGAGAGGGTCATCAGAGCAACTAGAGATCATTAATCTATTCACAGTCAGTTTTGGTAAATCCATGGGCTAAAGAAAGTTTCTTCCACTTTTATCCACACATCTAATTAATGTTTTATTTTCTCATTTGCCATATACTTTATCTGTGAAGATGTTAATTAATTCCTCTGATTTGTCTTCTGCATTCCATATTATCATAAAATTTATCAACATACCTTTTATAGAATTTTCCACTATTATTGCCTCTTTATTTCTGATGATCAGTTCCAATAGAACACCTTCCATTGAATTGTCAATGGGAACTCCTTTAGATTATAAATAAAATTTATTTTTAAACATAAAAATATGAATTATAGCAAATCAGATATGCTAAGTCTCTTAAAACATTTGCTATAGTATCTGCTACTGGCAAATTCTTCAACATGAAATTGTATAGTAATAAACATGCTGGTGGTATCTCAACAGAGAGAAGTAGGTTTTGGAAGTCTGTAGTTCCTAACCATTCTTGTGTTGGTGATTGCTCCATTAATTCTTTAAGGAACTCTTCTATTTATGTAAATGAATAGCAGTAAAGTTGCATTTTACTCTGACACTGAGCCAAAATTTTTCAATATAATAGAGAGGAGATTGTCTCCTTTCTATTATGGGTCTTGCAATATCAGAACTTTGTAGGTCATGATATATTAAATCAAATGTAACAAATAATATGGGACAAGTTGAGTTATTAATGTTGTCTACTTTCTTTGCTAATTTTTTGATGGGATCTTTCTTTATTTGTACTCCTTTCAAGTCAGTAATGTATTCTAAAAATCTATCATATATATCTTTTTTAAGAATTGTTAATTTCTTGGACTTATTGCAAAGTTGCAGATTTTCACAAATATCAGTAACAATAATTATAAACTAAATCTAATGGTTCTAATGACTCTGCAATCCAGAGTTCGGCCTGAGCTCAGGTTTTAACGACTCTGCAATCCAGAGTTCAGCCTGAGCTCAGGTCTTAAACTAAAAGACTCTGCAATCCAGAGTTTGGCCTGAGCTCAGGTCTTAAGCTAAGTTTCAATTTAAATATAATTACTCACTCTGCAATCCAGAGTTCAGCCTGAGCTCAGGTCTTTAACTAAATTCAAACTTAAAATTAATTAACTTCACAACAAATTAACAACAATGTAACATCTAAACAATGAAACGAAACCAGATAAAGCAGATATTATCATTAATGTTTCAGTTATTAGAGGTAAGTAAAATGCTTGAAATATAGTAATAATGTATTATTCATTTTATCTGTTTTAAACTACTTGTTTTATTTTATTAACTTGTTTAAATTCTTAGTTATGTTTTTAACATATTGGAGAAATATAGCTGATGTTACAATTCAATAGAATGTGATTAAAAATTAGAAAAGAGAGAGTTTTTTTTTTTTTAAGTAACAAAATATTTATATATATATTTTGAAAACAGCAGAATGTTATATCAATAAAGAAACAAGCTGTTCCATTGGGATTCTAATTATGCTCAACTATAAATTATTATTTGAACTTATTAAAACTTTTTCTCCTGTCATTCTGTTTGCATAAATCTACTTAGAAATACCTACAAAAAAATTTATAATAAAATCAAATGATTATTAGATGAGAAATATAGCTGATGTTACAATTCAATAGAATGTGATTAAAAATTAGAAAAGAGAGAGATTTTTTTTTAAAAGTAACAAATTAAGAGAAAATATATAATAACAGAGATGATATTTAATAAAGCATGTAAAAGTTATATCATTTTAAATAAAAATGACGTTTCTATAGAAAAAATATCAGTGATGGGCTAGTCAAAAATTAAATTGCATATTCTTTAAAAGTATGATTTCCTTGCTTATGACATTGTCCAATATAAAAAATGCATTGAATAAATAAAAAATATATATTTCAGATTTGAGACAATTACGTTAATAAAATATTTTATTAATCTAATTTAAAATTAAAAGCTTTTTCGTAAAATAAATAATGAATGATGATTCATAAAAGTATAGTATTCCAAATTATTATTTTAAAATATGATAATTGTTAAAAATTTTCAATATAGCAAATGTAATTAGTTAAATAGTTTTAAATTTGCATTAAATTAATTTTAATGGTTAAAAATTTTCAATATAGCAAATGTAATTAGTTAAATAGTTTTAAATTTGCATTAAATGAATTTTAATCTTATTAATTTTATTTTAGCAACTTCGAAAGCTAATTCTTGAAATAATTCATCGCATACCTGCAAATGATCAACTTAGGCCTCATGTAAAGCAGATATTATCATTAATGTTTCAGTTATTAGAGGTAAGTAAAATGCTTGAAATAAAATGAATAATACATTATTACTATATCTGTTTTAAACTACTTGTTTTATTTTATTAACTTGTTTAAATTATGTTTTTAACATATTAATTTCCATATTGGGCATCAATGACAGAGACAATGATAGTATCATTTTACAAATATTTATTAGTGACTAACATATCTTAGTGTCAGTACATAATGCATTCTGTACTCTGCATTATGTAACTAGGCTTACAAGGGGAGTGCAAAGCATGGTCCCCTCCAATTTTGCTGATTTTTACATATGTTGTAATACTGTCCTCCCACAAACCCATGGTAAAGTAATATGACACACTTCTCAAGCATTCACGAAAAAAGAGGTCTTAGTTTTCTATGTTGTTTATATATCAATTGATATTAACATTTTAATAAGTACTGTCATATCATTATGGGTTCACTGTTCGATTAATTTAAGATGTTATCGGAAGGTTGCAGGTTTGAGTCTTGTCTTTTTAAGAACTTTTTTATTGAAACTGAAATGGAATATTATACAATGTATAATAATTAATGAGAAATTACTATTTTGTGATTATTTAATTTTTTGTTATACCCTTTAAAATTTCTGTCACAAATATTAAATATATATAAAGGAATGTAATTAATAAAGTTTTTTATACAAAATATTTATTTTAATTAACAAATATAGATGATATTATTATTCATCAGGAATCACCTCAATCTCTATGGCTTATACAAAATATTTATTTTAATTAACAAATATAGATATTATTATTCCTCATCAGGAATCACCTCAATCTCTATGGCGATGTGCATCTAATTGGATGGTACTTATTATAAAAACATACAAAATGTTTGCATTGTAAAACAATATTCTATTTTATGAACTCCACATTGCTACATATATATGACGTTTTTATTATTGATGTAAAGAAACATATTTTATTGACATTTAAAAATAAAGGCTTTCTTCAATCAAGTTTGATGCGAATCATTGATTTAAATGCTGGGGCATTTAATTAGTGGAAGAAGAAATGCTCATTATATTTTACTTTATTATAAAAACATACAAAATGTTTGCATTGTAAAACAATATTCTATTTTATGAACTCTACATTGCTACATATATATGACGTTTTCATTATTGATGTAAAGAAACATATTCTATTGACATTTAAAAATAAAGGTTTTCTTCAATCAAGTTTGATGCGAATCATTAATTAAATGCCCCAGCATTTAAATCAGTGGAAGAAGAAATGCTCATTATATTTTAGATATAAGAATTTAGTATTTTTATGATTCTACTATGATATTTTTGGTATGATACTCTGTTTTTTTATAAAAATTAAAACAATTTATATTAATATATGGTTAAAAACAAAATTTAATAAGGCAGCCCAATGGCTGGAATTTTAGCCGAAGTAGTCGTTAGAGAAATCGAAAGCCAGCTACCTCTTAATATTAGAAAGAAGATAAAACTGTGTGCACGTTATGTAGATGATATTTTTATAATGTGGGAGAATAAGTCTTTAAGCAACCTAGTCATGGAACATTTTGATAAACGAGAATATGGTCTTAAACTAAAACTTACTAAAGAAGATGATAAAACAATAGAATATCTTGACATTAAAATTATAGTTAGACCAGATTGCATAGAAACTACGGTATTTATTAAACCAATGAATACCCCAGTATTAATGCCAAAATGGTCGTATGATCCCTGGTCATATAAGAAGTCGGCTTTCCATGCATACTTCAAACCTGCACTAAAGCATTGTAGTAATAATATTCTCCTTGATCAAGAACTTAACAGAGTTTATAGCTGTGGAGCACAGCACAGATATAGTAGAAGATTTTTGCAAAATATATTTTTAGAACAGAAAAAGAAATTTGAAAGTCAACTAACTAGCCAGACGAATGGGCATTCTACTGAAATACTGGATAACTTAGCAGATAATTTAGATAGAATATCTTTGCCTTATAACGTTCATGAGTATAAGACGCTGACGAAAACCTTAAAGAAAATCAAAAGAAAATGCTGCTATAGAAGAATATCAACTATATTTGACATATTAAGGAACAAATATCTTTGCCTTATAACGTTCATGAGTATAAGACGCTGACGAAAACCTTAAAGAAAATAAAAAGAAAATGCTGCTATAGAAGAATGTCAACTATATTTGACATATTAAGGAACAATAAGAATAAAAGAGATAAAGGCCTAAAATCAGGGGTATATAAAGTCCCATTAGATAACATCCAGGATAATAAAAAAGGAGATATATATAGGGGCTACAAGTAGGAATCTTAAAGACTGGCTGAGAGAACATAAAGATGATTTAAGGAAAGGAAACTAACTACAGCTTTAGCACAGAGGGCTTTCGAAAAAGATGTCAATATTTATTGGGAAGAGGCTAAAATTGTTAGAAGCATAAAAGATCTGAAAGAACTTTTCACGGCAGAGAAAATAGAAATTTTGAAGAGCAATAAAAATGGAGAAAATGCGATTAATATACACCAGGCAGAAGGAATTTCGAAAGCTTGGAAATATGCCATTGGAAGATGCTAATTAATTAGTTAGACCAATATATTTGTTGAACTTATATTCTAGTCTATTGTGAAATTTTAAATACGATTGTCGTTCCCTCGTTCCTACTTTATTTAGGCTATCTCCGAAATTACAAGTTAAGTTTTCTCATATTGCTGTCAAAAGTAAATTTACAGTTCTATTTCGAATACTGTTTATAAATAATTAATTTTTAACTACAAAACAAAAGTGAAAAACCAAAAATGGAATGACATTTCCGTAAAATTTTTGGATGTAGGAAGCGGGAAAAGTTATATAATTAAAACGTAGGAAGAGGGAAAGTTTTACATTGCAAGTATAGGAAAATATTCGGACTTCCGAAAATAGACGTTTAAAGCGGGAAAGTCGTACGATACGGGAACGCACGAGCGGGGTTTATTTTCCGTTTGTGGAGCATTTAAAGAAACTGTTCAATGTCCATTGCTTCTCTCTCTTTAGGATTTTTCGGAACTGATTATTAAATACCATTGTCATTGTCGAGATCCCCAAGCCTATTGACCTCGACCTGGTATGGGTGCCATTCTAAGACCAAAAAATTGTAAAATCTCTCTTACCTTCTTTAATAAATCTTTATTTTACGTTATCTCAGAGTTCATTTTAATTGAGAAAAACTACTGTTGTTCCATCCTTAAGGTGGGTTCACACTATGACCGACTTGAATGATTCTACGTCAAGATTCCATAGCAACAACAGTCTGCGGTGTAATCTGGCTCGAATCTGTTGGTCGGTTGAGTTGAAGTCAGTCCAGTCGGTCGTAGTGTGAACCCACCTTTACCCATAAATCCACAAATGCATAAGGCCTAAGCCTGTCATTTCATTAGGTTAATTATGCCGAAATATCCTCATGGAATATTTTTATCTGGCAGCAGCCACTTGTAGAGCTGCCATCATTACAGGCTGACCAACACCCATGATGAGATCAACCGGAAGATTGAAGGATGGGTTTCAACAGGCCAGGCCCAGATCCCTCCTGAAAAATTGGAGGAGTGGGATCCTCGGATCCTCCAGAATGTTAAGCTACAGCTTAACCACACAGCCATTTGGTTGACCTGTCATTCCATCAGTCCGCGGGTCCCACAGTTTGTTCTATGAGGTGTTGGTTATCCGAACATGTGTTTGTTAACTGAACATAAAAATCTTTCGAAAAAGTGTTCGTTATCCGAACTGTTCGTTAACCGATCACCCACTGTGAAATAAATTAAAAATGCATATAATTATACATATAGATAAAAATAATATTTTCGTGTGTTTCTTTAGATAGAATATATCCACATTTAATTGGCCTGCAGATGCTTTATTGACACACTATATCCAAAAACAGTAAACTAGACTTGGCTGCAATTTCCCATGAAACAACTGACCATCATAAAGTAATAAAACTGCCATGCCCCTTTTAAATAACCTGAGAGTATTTATGTTCAGATTTTCTTGTATTTTACTTAATTATTGATAAAAATAAAGCAATAAATGAACAAATAAACAATATTGTTTATTTTAACAAAATTAACCAAAATTTTTGTATTATTGGCAATAGTTTTTCTGTTTTACAAGTTTTGATGTTCATCATATTAAAATTTTATTTTTCACTTAAAATTTCAAAAATAAATTAATTTCATCCCAAAACCAAAATAAGATTAATATAATATAACATAATAGAATGCAGAATTGATATGATTTGATAAAAAATAATTGAAATTCTACTAATAGAATCCATTCAAAGGATCTATCTTAAAAATATAATAAAAAAAAATTTTACATTTGAAAAATTTGGGAAACATTATCCTAGGCACATACTTTCAACCATTAAACACAAAAAGATTGATCTGCAATTGATGCACTGATTAAATCAGGATTGAATTTTAAGTATTTTTTTTATTTTTTTTATCATTTTTTGTTCCACTTTCATAACATGAAGACACTTCAACAGACATTAATATGTTAAGAACTACTGATTTTGATGAATTTTTTTCTGGTCTTGAAATTCATAATTTTAAGTAATTTCCATAATTTACAGGAATAAAATATTCTAATTTAAATTTAAAATATATATTAAATATTATTTGCTGAAACAAGTATGTAAACAAAGTTGATATTTGAATATATAAGAATTTTTAAACTGATGGTTGATTATCAGATTTTTCAAATAAAATTTCTTAAAGCTTGAAAATTATGACTTGATAGTTTTAAACCATTCATAATTATCATCTTAGTACCAATTTTATTTTTATACTTTATAAATTATTGCAAAGTCGCAGATTTTAATGAATGTCAATACTATTAATTATAAACTAAATCTAACGGTCTAACACTCTGCAAATTCCAGAGTTTGGCCTGAGCTCAGGTCTTAAACTAATTCTAACTTAAATATAATTAACTTCAAAACGATCTAACAACAAGTAACGTTTAACCGGAAAAACAGAACCGGAAACTTAAACGTAATGAATAAGTGTTAGATTTAAACCGACAAAAAAACGATGTTAGAAAACTTATAATAATAAATTGAAGAAATTCTCAAACAAGTTAGGTCACACAAAATATAAAATTTATTATTCAAAACACTTACAAAAGTGTTAATAAATACTTTATTGGAACTATAATAAAGCAACAATAATTTAATCAACAAAACTTGTTTAATCCAATTCAAATATTAACAAATCAACTACTTACAAAAAAAAGAACCTTAAATACTACTTAATTCTACTACCTCCATCTCCGATACAAACTTCAAACAATCGTCAATCTTTACAAGAAACTCAAATGTCACTTAGCTAACTTTACGTTTGATACAACACCACCTTGCATCATTGGCTGCATAAGCTTTTATACTGAGTGACTTAGTCCCGTGTTGCTTCATTTACATAAATATGCATAACATCAATCTGATTAGCTTACAGAATAATTCATTCATGTTATCCTTTTTACAATTAATTTATAAATCGAACAACACATCGATACGGATCATTCTTATATTCCCATATCGGATCAGTGGTAAAATTAATGATGTCATTACCCGGGATAGCTCTTCTGGAGGACAGTTCTCAATTCCGCAACACGTGATTGCCTTTGAAAATTAACTGATAACCAATTGTTCTAGAATCTTTTAAAATGGTTCTTTTTGGAGTAATTTAAATGAAGATGGTATACTGTAAATACTGAAAGCGTTTTTAATAAGTCTTTGTGTATATTTTAAACTGCTAACTAGTGCTTTGATGATTTGTGAGCTATAAATAATAAAAATTTTAAGCAGTTTTTTGAAAAGCTTGAATTACTATAAAATTTAATAATTTTTTTTGTTTATTTTAGATAGAAAATGAAGAAAATGTACTAGTATGTTTACGTATAATTATTGAATTACATAAACAATTTAGGCCTCAATTCAGTCCAGAAGTAAGTGTATAATATTTAATTAAATAAGAAAATTAAATAAATGTCTTAAGAATATTTATAGATTAATTAATTATGTTAAAATTATGATTCAAATACAATTAAATTTTGAAATGTTTATATTTTTATAGAAAAATAATATAAAATTTATGAATAAATTCTTGATGAGAATAAACTGCTTATACACAATAATTACAATAAATAAATTCAACACTATATAGCAGTTAAGAAACATAAAATATATTTATTCTTTGTATGTTTTTGATTAAATTACATAATCCTCATCAACAAAACAGAAAAAAACAGAATTATAATTCTAATTATTAGAGAAAAACTAACATTCTAAAATATATTATTTATTAGTTTATGTTCTTTTAATAGGGCATGCTGACTCATGGCCAATTAGAAAATATAACATTTGTAAGAGTTTCAAAAAAAATCTCATATATATTTAAGTATTTAATTATTTAATTAAAAGTTTATAAGTACAGTGGATGATCGGTTAACAAACATAATCCGTTCCACGACAATGTTCGTTATCCGAATTGTTCGTTAATCGATCATCAATTTACAATAGGTTTTTATGGGAATTTGATTAATTTGTTCTGGAGACCCAAAAAATCATAGTAAGAAATTATATAATTTTTTATTTATGTTTATATGTAATGACAATAATATATAAATACATAATCTTGCATTTTCATCTATACTTTTATTTTCCGATAAAGAGTCTGTTCAATATCGATTGCTTTTTTTTCTCTCTTTCAGGATTTTTCAGAAATGATTAATAGCATTGTCGCAATAGAGATCCCCAAGCCTATTGATCTCAACCTGGTATGGGTGATCTAAGACCAAAAAATTGTAAAATCTCTCTCTTACCTTCTTTAATAAATGTTTGATTTGTAAGACCAAAAAATTGTAAAATCTCTCTTACCTTCTTTAATAAATCTTTATTTTACGTTGTCTCAGAGTTCATTTTAATTGAGAAAAACTACTGTTGTTCCATCCTTAAGGTGGGTTCACACTATGACCTACTTGAATGATTTTACGTGACGATTCCATAGCAACAACAGTCTGCGGTGTAATCTGGCTCGAATCTGTTGGTCGGTTGAGTTGGTGAAGTCAGTCCAGTCGGTCGTAGTGTGAACCCACCTTTACCCATAAATCCACAAATGCACAAGGCCTAAGCCTGTCATTTCATTAGGTTAATTATGCCGAAATATCCTCATGGAATATTTTTATCTGGCGGCAGCCACTTGTAGAGCTGCCATCATTACAGGCTGACCAACACCCATGATGAGATCAACCGGAACATTGAAGTGAGGCTGACCAACACCCATGATGGAGTCAACCGGAAGATTGAAGGATAAATTTCAACAGGCCAGGCCCAGATCCCTCCTGAAAAATTGGAGGAGTGGGATCCTCGGATCCTCCAGAATGTTAAGCTACAGCTTAACCACACAGCCATTGGGTTGACCTGTCATTCCATCAGTCTGCGGGTCCCACAGTTTGTTCTATGAGGTGTTGGTTATCCGAACATGTGTTTGTTAACTCGAAAAAGTGTTCGTTATCCGAACTGTTCGTTAACCGATCACCCACTGTGAAATAAATTAAAAATGCATATAATTATGCATATAGATAAAAATAATATTTTCGTGTGTTTCTTTAGATAGAATATATCCACATTTAATTGGACTGCAGATGCTTTATTGACACACTATATCCAAAAACAGTAAACTAGACTTGGCTGCAATTTCCCATGAAACAACTGACCATCATAAAGTAATAAAACTGCCATGCCCCTTTTAAATAGCCTGAGAGTATTTATGTTTAGATTTTCTTGTATTTTATTTAATTATTGATAAAAATAAAGCAATAAATGAAAAATACGAAACAATATTGTTTATTGTAACAAAATCAACCAATGCTTTTGTATTATTGACAATATTTTTTCAGTTTTATGAATTTTAGAGTTCATCATAATAAAAATTTCATTTTCACTTAAAATTTCAAAAATAAAATTGTCATCTCAAAACAAGATTAATATAATATACAGTGTTACCTCGGATCACGAACGTCTCAGTTCTTGAACAAATTTTCCCTACTACAGTGATACCTCGGATCACGAACGTCTCGGTTCACAAACAAATCACGAACACCATTTGCGAACAAATTTTGCTTCGCTTTACGAACGATGCTTTTTTTTTTATATTTTATTACAAAGAATACAGTGATACCTCGGATCACGAGCTCACGGTCTACGAACACATTTGTGAACAATTTTGCTTCGCTTTACGAACGATGCTTCGGTTCACGAACACACACGCACAGAGTTCATGGAGCGCACATGACTCGCGGCGAACAAAACCCTGCGCAAATGAACAAATAAACAATATTGTTTATTTTAACAAAATTAACCAAAATTTTTGTATTATTGGCAATAGTTTTTCTGTTTTACAAGTTTTGATGTTCATCATATTAAAATTTTATTTTTCACTTAAAATTTCAAAAATAAATTAATTTCATCCCAAAACCAAAATAAGATTAATATAATATAACATAATAGAATGCAGAATTGATATGATTTGATAAAAAATAATTGAAATTCTACTAATAGAATCCATTCAAAGGATCTATCTTAAAAATATAATAAAAAAAAATTTTACATTTGAAAAATTTGGGAAACATTATCCTAGGCACATACTTTCAACCGTTAAACACAAAAAGATTGATCTGCAATTGATGCACTGATTAAATCAGGATTGAATTTTAAGTATTTTTTTTATTTTTTTTAATCATTTTTTGTTCCACTTTCATAACATGAAGACACTTCAACAGACATTAATATGTTAAGAACTACTGATTTTGATGAATTTTTTTCTGGTCTTGAAATTCATAATTTTAAGTAATTTCCATAATTTACAGGAATAAAATATTCTAATTTAAATTTAAAATATATATTAAATATTATTTGCTGAAACAAGTATGTAAACAAAGTTGATTAAAAGTATGTAAACAAACTTGATATTTGAATATATAAGAATTTTTAAACTGATGGTTGATTATATAAATTTAAAATATATATTAAATATTATTTGCTGAAACAAGTATGTAAACAAAGTTGATATTTGAATATATAAGAATTTTTAAACTGATGGTTGATTATCAGATTTTTCAAATAAAATTTCTTAAAGCTTGAAAATTATGACTTGATAGTTTTAAACCATTCATAATTATCATCTTAGTACCAATTTTATTTTTATACTTTATAAATTATTGCAAAGTCGCAGATTTTAATGAATGTCAATACTATTAATTATAAACTAAATCTAACGGTCTAACACGCTGCAAATTCCAGAGTTTGGCCTGAGCTCAGGTCTTAAACTAATTCTAACTTAAATATAATTAACTTCAAAACGATCTAACAACAAGTAACGTTTAACCGGAAAAACAGAACCGGAAACTTAAACGTAATGAATAAGTGTTAGATTTAAACTGACAAAAAAACGATGTTAGAAAACTTATAATAATAAATTGAAGAAATTCTCAAACAAGTTAGGTCACACAAAAAATATAAAATTTATTACTCAAAACACTTCCAATAAAGTATTTATTAACACTTTTGGTGTTAGAAAACTTATAATAATAAATTGAAGAAATTCTCAAACAAGTTAGGTCACACAAAATATAAAATTTATTATTCAAAACACTTACAAAAGTGTTAATAAATACTTTATTGGAACTATAATAAAGCAACAATAATTTAATCAACAAAACTTGTTTAATCCAATTCAAATATTAACAAATCAACTACTTACAAAAAAAAGAACCTTAAATACTACTTAATTCTACTACCTCCATCTCCGATACAAACTTCAAACAATCGTCAATCTTTACAAGAAACTCAAATGTCACTTAGCCAACTTTACGTTTGATACAACACCTCCTTGCATCGTTGGCTGCGTAAGCTTTTATACTGAGTGACTTAGTCCTGTGTTGCTTCATTTACATAAATATGCATAACAACATCAATCTGATTAGCTTACAGAATAATTCATTGATGTCATCCTTTTTACAATTAATTTATAAATCGAACAACACATCAACCAGAGAAGGTGGAAGTAAGTTAACTCGTAAACTAAAATATAATACGTTAGATAATAATAAAATAACGATAAATAATAAAGTGCATAATAAAATAAAATAGGACAGGTCAGAGTTAACTTCCTCACATGCTTTCTTCCTTAATTGGGCCACAAATATCTGTGTGTATTAATTCTCAGTCTTTTAACATTCACATATCGGATCAGTGGTAAAATTAGTTAGATTAGATGATGACGTCATTACCTAGGACAGCTTTTCCAGAGGACAGTTCCTGATTCTGTAACACGTGATTGCTAACTACGTTGGAGAAGGTGGAAATAAGTCAACTCGTAAACTAAAATATAATACGGTTGCCAACTACTACAGAGAAGGTGGAAGTAAGTCAACTCGTAAACTAAAATATAATACGTTTATTATTTATCGTTATTTTCTTATCTAGTGCATAATAAAATAAAATAGGACAGGTCAGAGTTAACTTCCTCACATTATCATTTCTTGTTATTATAATTTCTTCTTCTAGCCATTGATAAATTGAAAGTTCTAGTAACTTTCAATTTATCAATGTTCTCAGTCTTATGTTGTTGTCTACTGTTTTTTTTCTTTGATTTTCCAAAAGTTGGTTTGTTTACCAAAATTATTTTGCCTAATAAAGTATATGTTCCTAATCTACTGCTGTTTTGTACTATATTTTAAAAAGTCTAGTATTTTCAATAAGAACCATAAACATATCTGTAATAATACCAGTAGAAGGATACAGCTTGAAATATTTGTTTTTCTTTGTTTTTTAATCTTTTTATCACAAGATATGTTTACATGTCAGGAGTTTAAGAAATGTTAATGCTTTCTTTGAATTTTGATGGCACTGTGTTGGTAATCCTACAAGAGTTGTGCTTATATGATCATGATTCAATTCATATTCCATTTTCTAATTTTTGAGAGAAAAATGATACATATTCAAATTTTATGTCCAATTTGTAAATCTGGTAATTGATTTTGCCCGAAAGATGATAATTTTTTCATTTTTCTCAAATCATGTATCTATGAATATTTTTACATATCTCTGAGAGATTGAGTATATTTTGTAGATATGTATCTCCAAACAGTAGACTCTCGTTAATGGGTAGATTCTCGGTTAACAATGGCTCCGTTCAGTAGACTCAACTGTGGTAGAACAGTTGAGAGATTTTCTTTTAAACGAGTCTTGGAAGTAGCGTTACTATCGAACCTGTGGAGTGAGTGATATCATGTTTGATAATGGATTTCATTATGTATCTCCAGGAAAATGTAAATGTAGAGTGCATAAACCAAGAATTAAATGTATTTATTATGATCATAATATAGAAGGTGTTTCTAAAATTGTAGTCTTAAACTTGTGGTTAGATTTTATTTTTTTGTGGCCTGTATTGCATTTATTATAATTGCAAGATCATATATAGAAGAAAGTTATTCATTAAAAAAATCACAATTATTTTACATGAACTGTTTTAAAGTTAGTTTAATGTTTAAATTATTTTAATAAATTATACTGAAATTATATGAAACTATATTACTACTGCTCTTAATGGTGTTTAACCATAGAAATACTTCAAAACATTAACAAGCAGTTCTAAATAACTTTTAAAAACACTTTTAATTAGAGCAACGTTTTCAGCAATTAAATGCCAACTCAACTCATACAATGAGTTGAAGATAGCATTTAACTGCCAAAAATGTTACTTTAATTAAAAATGTTATTAAAAGTTTTTAGGACTGCTTGTTAGTGCTTTGAAGTATTTTAACTGTTGAATGCCAAAAAAAGCAGTATTGATGATATAGTTTCATTTTTTTTGTTCTACAATTAGACTTTAATGTTGAAGATGAAGATGATATGTAATTGCCGAAAACGTTTCTTTTATTAAATGTGTTTTAAAAGTTATTTAGGACTGCTTGTTAGTGCTTTGAAGTATTTCTGTAATTTTATATTGAAATTCAGTAAAATATAATAGATTCCTAAGTTTAAAGTGAGAGTTTTGTATTGAAAAAATTCTGTTATTTACCAACAGTCTTATAATTTTGAAGATGAATTGAGGCATATCGTTAAGGAAATAAAAATATGAATACTTAAAATAACCAACCATTTAGACTATTTATTAAAAATCTGTTTTTTCTAGTAGTGCATTATTTTTAAATGTGGCCCCTAACAATCCAAGATGTCTAATAGTCTCTTTGAAGAGAATGAGTTTGAGATTGCTGTTCTAAAAGGTCTGGTTAAATTTAAATCACAGATGCTACTCATCAAAACAAATCAAAACATATTTATATAAGCAAGTCTAGAAATACTTTTTTTGAGATAACATGGGTATAAAAAGTATATGTAACCTCCATAAAAGAGAGCAAAATCATGGGTTATTTCCAGAGATTCATAGATTGTCTTACTAGCTTGTACAATGTTATGATTCATAAGAATTTTTGACAACTTCTCTGCTATTAATCATACAAGTGACGAATGTTGAATTTTCGACAATATGTTATGATTAATGTACAGTTTATTTTATTACATTTGATTGCAAATCACAATTTGCTATAGTCATCATGAGATTACCTGTAATAAGCCTGTTAAATTTTATGCTTTTATATCCTATATTATCTTGAAAAAGCAACATTTCTGGATCATGGTTATATAAGTTTTTTTCGTTGTTTTGATGAATAGCATCTACAATTTAAATTTGATTTTAGGAATGCTTTGTATATATAAATTTATTTTTAAAATTACCAGAAATATTTTCTAACTTTTTTCATGAATAAAAATTGACATTAGCTTGTTTAAAATTTAGTAATGTGTAAAAATTTTATTTCAGTTACGTCATAAAGAAAGGATTTTACTCCCTTCTTTAGCATATATAATTCTGTCAATAGTCACATGGTCTGCAGCTCTTTATTTTTTCTCGAAAAAAAATATAACATGGCAGGTAGGAAAATTTTTGTATAATTTATGTTTTAAATTAAAAAGTATTTTTTTAAAATCAAATTAGAGAATATCATGCGAAGATAATATAATCATAAAATTAAATAAGCATAATGCAAGAATTTTTATCAATATTTATTATTTGTAATTTATTAATGTATAGTTATAAAGTAGATAAACTAAGCTTTAAAAATGAAAATAAAATAAATAAAATGCTTAAGGAAATGCTAAAGAAACTAAAATGCCCTAAAACTAATTTCCTCTCCTATTTTCCTTGAAAAAGCTATTTCTAAGTTTTGCCAAACATTCCTTAACCCATACAAAAATTCATTTAAAAGTTATGCTGATTTTTTTGAACAATTGAGATGTATCCTCCTTACTAGAGGAAGATCTACTAGAAGCAGTTTCTTAGCTTACAACCATTTGTATTTGTGATGTTGATATAATTATCAAATTCTGTGATTGGTCAATGCAGTTCATAAGAGTTTGAGTCCATGATCAATTATCTGATATATGGAAAGCATACTTTCTGTGTTTGTTAAGTTTATTATGATAAATGTAATAATAAATATTGATAATTGGCTGATCATAAATTATATGCATTTTTGACTTCTAACTTGCTTCGACTTACAATCTCAGGGTTTGAACTGAACCCCTAAATCAAGGACTACTTGTAGTTATTTTAATTTTTATCTGAGCATTTAAGTTATAACAGGCTTTATTTATCACTACAATAATTTTTTGTCACTAAAGAAACATACAGTTATACAAGTAAGATTTTTTCAAAATTTATAGACACTCATTTATGTATCTTTGTTAACTCCTTTGATTTAAACAGATATAAAAATTCAAGTTTTAGTTACGTTCTGGACAGTATGTTACACACTGCACACACTTATATATATGATGAGGTTAATTATATTAGATATTAGTGATTGTGCTCGAGTTTCTGTCTCGAGAAATCTCGAGATTTACAAGAGAATTTCATTCCCAGTTCTTGAGAATTAAAAAAATTTCTGCGAATTTGTATCCTAAAAATTTCATAGTAATAAATTAATTATTTTGGCCTTCTTCTTTTGGCTATGCAACTTCTTTAAGTCAATAAACTAAGTAAATAAGTAGTGTATCAGAGGATATGAGTGAATATCTAGTCCTCAATCATTCCTCAAAACTCCCAACTTCAACCAATGGTCAGTAACTATAGAGCTCTCTTAGAAAATTATGTAGCCAAAATAGGACAGTCCTAAATTTTTTCTAAGATGTGTATCTTTTGATCTAGATATTCAAATGTAATGACGTGTAAAAAATAATCAGTCATATAGGCTAAAATGCTCATATATGTCTACATAAGATTAGGTACAAAAATTCCAGAAATGGAATTTTTGTATCCAAACACCTGACCTGTTTAGCAGATAAACAGATAGACTGTTTATGTGTATTGAAAAGCTATTTTAATAATAACTGTCAGTAATTGTAAAACAAATGCAATTATTTTTTTGATATTATTGAAATGCAATATATTTTTTCAATATAGTTAAAATATTAAATAAAAAACAAATATAAAATAACCCAATATTATTTGTTTTCATTTTATATGATTTTTTTCTGCCTTATTTTGTTTTTACCTTATTAAAAACACCGATATTTTTTTAATTAAACATTTTTTAGAATCTCGAGATTCTAGAGAATTTTTGAAAGAGAATCTCGAATCTTGAGAAATAAATTAATTACTAATTTGGGAATTCTCAATTCTCGAGAAAGCAAAAAGTTCGGAAAAACATAATCACTATTAGACATGCTGCACATCATGAATTTTCTGTTCAAACATGTAATAGGATAAATCCAATTAATAATATTAATTCTTACTTTCACTTTTTGATTTTTATTTTTTAAGGAATAAAATATCAGGTCCAATTAAGTGAAAAACAAAGTATATAGTTTATTATATGAAGAATTATCATCAAGCCAAAAGTTCTTTATATAATAAACTATATATTTTGTTTTTCACTTAATTGGAGCTGATATTTTATTCCTTAAAAGATGTAATAGGATTCTTATATTTATCATTACTCATGATGCAAAAGTTCTAGAGATAAGGCAAAGATTATTGACAATGATTACTGCACATACTGATTGACTTTAAGTCATGATCTGATGTCTGCTAATCTGATTAGTATACATGTGTATCCTTACTTGTACTTACTATTCACATTGTCATATCCCTATATAGATGTTTGTGAATACAAAAAGTAAATACAAAACAGGATGCTTTCTGTATATCATATTGCTCAGGGATATGAACCATTGTGATAAATGAATACATATATTATGAACTTATTAGCAGTGTCACAGCTACTGCTCTAAGCACCTATGGCTCAAGATATAAAAGGCACTTTATGCTGTGGACGATGTTAGTGATCCCTTAAATTAGGCACCTATGGTTGTGGCCACCTTCGCCATAGCCTCGCTACGGCACTGCTTATTAGCAAATATAACTTCTTATTTTCTTCATATCATTATATTTGAATAAACATAACAAGAAGCTTATTTATTAAAACAAAATAATTTTTTATTATAAAGCACTTTCAGGTATTAACCCATCATGAGTAAAATATCCAAAAGTGCTTTAAAATAAAAAAATCATTTTCTTAAGCAAAACATTACTAGAAGCAGAATAATTATAAAAACTCATTAAAACTTCAGAGGAAAAAATAATTTTAATTGTAGCACTTTCAATCAATCTAGGGGTGTCCAACCTTTTGGCTTCCTTGGGCTACATTTGAAGAAAAAAATTGTTTTGCACTGTACATAAAACATACTAATTCTAACGATAGTTGTTAAGCAAAAAAAGTTAATAAATAATGTAATGTAACCTCTTTATTACGCTGCTCCATAATTTCCACATACTACTAAAATAATAATATAATTTCAGCTCTCTTGGGCAGGGAAAGAACAATCCGTAATCGTCAAAAAACAAACAGATTCACTATAGTGCACTTTTGGCTCAACCGAGCCCTCCTCAGTTGTTTGACTTAAGGCTGTATCACATTGGATGAAATACCAGTAACTACAACCAATAATCGTGGATAGTTGATAGTAGTTGTCGATTTTTAACATGTCTGATAGTACTTCTTGAGTTGGGAACAACTACAATCAACACCAACGATTTGTTGAACATGCGGTCTAAAAAGATGGAGCAACTTTCTTCTGGAGCCAATCAAAATCATCTGAAAACTTAATGAAATAAGAAAATTATATATTTCTAAAAAGTTTAAATAGAAAAAAACTTTTTAAAATACTTTATTTTATAGTGTAGAATTTTTTAAATTATTATCTTATTTATTTTGGTACAATTTTATTTATAAACACTAAAAATACATTTAATTTGTTAATAGCTAATTAAAATCTGTAAAAGATTTTATTTTTTATTTTCCAAACTGACTGTTAATTGAGCAAGTTTAGTTGAAGAAATTCTGAAATTTTTTTAGCAATATTACAATTTAATTTGTTAATAGCTAATTAAAATCTGTAAAAGATTTTATTTTTTATTTTCCAAACTAACTGTTAATTGAGCAAGTTTAGTTGAAGAAATTCTGAAATTTTTTTTAGCAATATTACAAAATTTTGATCCTGTTGAAAAATGTAATTGAAGATAAAAAAACAAAAAGTTTTACGAAGTACTAATTCAGTTATTAAAATAAAAATAATATATATATATAGCTTATGTTTAACAGAAAAAAGTAATAAATCAGCAATCTGAAATGCAGAATTCGCAAATAACATGGATAAAGTTAGAAAAGAATATATATTATGATTCTTTAGGCTATTGAAATTCAATCTATAGATTGAAAGAGGAAAAAAGAAATCGAAAATGACACAGAAAGGGAGGGATTTTGACCAAGAGGATGATAGAAACAACGAAAAAGTGGTTTAGAGTCGGAAGACTTACAAGTGAGTAAATCGTTGAATGATAAGAAAATAAGACATTGGTTAACAAAACGAAATAAAAAAAAAAGGTAATTCGAAATTATAAATTCGCAATAATGAATAAATAAATTAGATATAAACTGTGATTTCGTTTTTAAACGGTTTACCTTCTTTTAAGTTTAAATCTAACAGGGGAAATGCATCGTAAAATGTTTCATACTTAAGAAACTTCATTAAAATTGATAATATTTTATAATAAGAATATTTTTGAATAAACAAAATAAAATTAAATATTATTACTCTTTTTTGAATTTGTTGTTACTTTAGTCATACTGTGATTAAAATGGCATATATAAAAATATAGTTCATTCTGTATAAGTTAGGTTCCTGCGAACCTTTCTTCCCAACATTTTCATACTTGGTTTATGTGTTTTTTTACCGCGATACTTGTTTATGTGTGAGTCCGCGAATAAGTGCGAAAGTTCCGCGAATATCAATTTTGTGGTTAAAAATAAATTTTCGCGAATAGTCGAATACGCGAATACAGAATCTGCGAATAACGAGAATTGACTGTACTAAAAATGACAAAATAAAAACAAGTGTGTTACAGACATCTTATTTAATATGTATTACATTACTTTTAAATAATTACAATATATGCAGTGTATAGTACTATATGCATTATAATTTTTATTTAATTTTTAAATCATTCACTATGTAGTAAATAAAACCTTATTTTTGATTGATAGTTTTTTGATGTTACAAGATATTTGATGTGTCAGCTGACACATTGTCTTTCTGAACTGCGTTGAAAAATTGCGTCAGCCTTGTCTGCGTCGCTTTTTGCCTCAGATATTCTAAAATTTCGGCGTAAGGAGCAAATGCGCAGAAAGTTAGGCGCCTAAATTTGAGACTGTATTCAAGCATAGAGTCACATTCTTCTATGGGACCTGAGGATGATATGAATAGGCTTTTGGCTTACTTGCGGTCTGTGGAGTGAGCAAGGATAGGTAATGGGAAATTTTCCGGCAAACCTATTCAGAGACTACATTTGATAACAAAAAGTTCCTTTATTAAAGAGAGAGAGAATGATTTACATTGGTGACAGTATTTCGCCGCTCAGCGGGAGTCTGCGAATATCGATTTTCGGTTACAAATAAGTTTTCGCGAATACGGAATCCGCGAGTAATGAGAATTGACTGTATTAAAAATGACAAAGTAAAAATTAAAACTGTTTAGATTTAATTTCAATTATTTTAATAATAATGTACCAATTTACAAGCAACATATTTATTCATTTTTGTCTGTAGGTGTCATCTAAGCCAAAAATTAATAAGCAATATTATTGTATATTAGCATATTTCGAGTTTTTAGAAGATATTCATGAAATCAAAGCAAATACGTAAATAATAACGTTCTTCAAATGAGTTAATCACAACGTTTTAACGTAATAGCTACTATTTCGTACTAGGGTAAAACGGGGGAATATGACCAGTCGGGGAAAATGGCCAATTATAAGTTGAAAAGCATTTTTAATATTAAAAATTAAAAAATAGGTTTTTTCGGCAGGGGCATTTAATGTAGCATACAGTCGTTGATTATTAGTGCTAGATTAGTCGTTGATTAGGCAGTGCTGGCGATAAGCTTATAACTGGCCATTTTCCCCTACGGGTCATATTCCCCCGTTTTACCCTAAGTAAAAATACATTGAAATGATCATATTCTCCAACGAAATGGCCATTTTCCCCTCAAATTTGGGGAAAATGGCCAATTTGCTACTTTTTAAAAATGAGTTTATATTTTTCTTTCTGTTTAATTTTTCAGTTAGTTACTTTTATATTTTCTTGTAAAGACTACAAGCTCTATGTAAAATAAAAAATATTTGCAATGTTGTACAATATTTTTTCATAAATTTAAAATTTTTACTAAGGTCGGCATATTCCCCCGATTTACCCTATAGCAAATTTTCTGGAACATATAACGCCAGTATTATAAAAAGTATTTTTTCATAAATTTAAAATTTTCACTAAGGTCGGCATATTCCCCCGATTTACCCAATAGCAAATTTTCTGGAACATAACGCCAGTATTATAAAAGTAAAAATTATAGTTATTCTAGTAAACTATGGCAGTTCTTGTAGAAATAAATTATAATAATATGTTCATAATCTGTGTTTTGTATGAATTGTCTTCCATTATAGACTCTTAGTTTAATTAAGTTAAATGTTATACTAACAAGCACAGTTATCTGTATAAGATTTCTATAGAAGATAACTGTGCTTGTTATCTGAGGGACATAAAGTGATTGTACAGTTTCATTAATATATTTATTCGATAAGTCAAAATAAAAATAAAATAATATATTGATATTTTTTTACAATTTTAATCATAAGTAGTGAAAAAATTATTCATGTTTACAGCGAGATAAATTTATTTTATTATTTAAAAAAGACATTAATTCAGCAAATATGAAGCAAATAAGTCATTAATGAAACAGATTTATGAGTATGTAATCAGATAATAGAGCGAAAGCTTTATTACTTCAAAACAAAATATAAAAACAAGTAAATCGAGAAATTATTACGACGATAAAGCCTTATTCGTATGCAAATCTGAAAGATTGTAAAACAAACTAATGTGCAAAAATAAATAAATAACTTTTTTCTTCTGTAATAATACGTCTTCAGTTTCAGTCGAATTTAGAAGTTTAATGCTGATGCTTACAAATTTAGACTTCATGATAGGAAACAAACTATTGATAGATAAAAATTTGATAAGGCGAAGACAGAATTATTGATTTTAACAAGTCTGTAAAGAATCAAATTAAAAGAATTATAATAATTTACTAAATAACATGGTCTCAAATGTGTTTTGTTTCCAAAAACCAGTGAAATGAATAAAAAAAAAATTATAAGAACAAAATTTGAACTGATACACAAATTGCTAAATTATTATTCTATCTATGGTGCTAAACAATTCAGTAGCCAGTTTTACTATCTTTATAACAAATTGCTAAATTATTATTCTATCTATGGTGCTAAACAATTCAGTAGCCAGTTTTACTGTCTTTATTTATAAAACGTTGTTTTCTCGTTCTTTACAAAGAACGAGATAATCTTCCCAACAGTTGTGGTGGATGGATGTGAATTCCATTTAAACCAATATTATTTGATTTTTACCACTTTATTACTGCATTTATTGTTACTTAAGTAAAAATATCAATGAAACGTCTAATAGTTTCTGAAAATATAAGAACTACAAGATCGAAATGTCAATAGATATTTGACTTTTTTTCCATTTTAATAAAAATCTCACAATGACCTTTCAAATTAGAGAAGATAACTTGTCCTGAAAGTTATTAAGTAACTTTTAAAAGTGACAAGATCCTGATGGTGATATTTCCTGAATTTTATTGCCTGTCAATATAAATTTAATAATAAATATTCTTTAGAAAGAAATTTTCACAACTGGAAATAAGTTAGTTAAATAATAAGGATTTTTTATAATCCTGTATAAAATAATCTTATACAGGATTACCATGCAACCCCAAAAAATTATGATTATGTACTATATTCTTTCATTTATTTTTTATTTTAGCGCTATCTGTGTATAGTAAACGTCTGATATAATAATCGAATGTTATGATAGCAAACATTCAGTATAGTAAATATCTTGTAGCGACTTTCTATTTATGTAGATCTACGTAACTGAACAGATCTAATAGTTATGTAGATCTGTTAAGTATTTACATAGTTAAGTACGTAGTTAAATATTTACATATTTATGTAGATCAATTAAATTAATTTAGCAGAGTTCCTTCTGAAAGATGTAGCCTTCACATATTTTTAGAAAATTATTATCTAGCTTCATAGTCAATAAAACGATATCGGAATAAATTTTTTCAGAATTTTCAAAAGTCTTTACATAATAAGTCTACCATTTATCGAATTGTTTGCCATTTTCACGAAACAGGAAGTGTTAATGATCAAAAACATCACTGCAAAACAAACTAAAATTTGATGAAGTTCATGATCAAACTCTCCAAAATTTCGTTGAAGGTCTTTTCGAAAACTTCAATAACAATATGGTTTATCCTACGAAAGTGCACAATAAGATATTAAAACAGTTTATTTTTGCGTATCGAATCCGGAAAATAAATGAGTTAAAAGAATCACATAAAAAAGCGGTGATAGCTTACTCAACTGTATTCATCGATTTGTTCAGTCTAGGAATGCATATATTGGACAGTTCATTTTTAGATGAAGTTTGGTTTTATTTAAATGATTAAAGTAAATAATCAAAACACTAGAATATGATTTACTGAAAACCCTCTTGAATTATTCAAAAAGCTTTTACAATTCACAAAGGACTGAAGTGTTATGTGTCATTTCACAAAGAAGAATGTGCACAAATTTGTTTAAAAGAAATAGTAACCGTTGAAATGTATCACGATATTATGTAATAAACCATTACAATATTTGAAACAAATGAAAGAATGTGCCGATTCCAACAAGATGCCATAATTGCAATGCACTGCAAATTCCACAATGAATCTGCTGTACGAATTTCCTTGCGACCGCAGTGTCATTTAGGTTTATGATCATCTCAATCATTTGATTTAAGTCCTCCAGATTTTTATTTATAGAGAGAATTTAAAAATAAATATATTCTTGAAAATGCTCTTTCTTGAATTGCTAGAAAAATAATAAAATGTGTAAAAGTATATACACAAGAGAATATTAAACATTTTCAGAATATATTTTAATTAAGATTAATAATTTTCTTTTATTAAAGATATGTAATTATCATGCAAGTTTTTAAATCCTTTTAAATAAAAATTGTAAGTTTGCAAATTCGGTTGCATTTTAATTTGATATCTCTTAACAAAATAAATATAAAAAGTATTTTAAAAATTAAAATATTTTTTTAAAAAAATAGAAATGTCTTTTCTTATAAAAATGCTGTATGGAATTTCAGAATCTTTAAGATTTAATCCTTACAACTACTTTTCACAGCTTACAGTACAGTTTTCTCACTGGAATCAGATTTATGAAAAAAGAATGTTACAATTCTTAAAATAATATATTTTTTTTTACCAATTCTTTGAAGGAATAGATAAAATGCGAACAATAAAATAAATTTTTATTTTTATTATTATATTTTTCTTGAGATTTAAAAATCATGTTTGAAATTTTTATTCCTTACCAATTTAAACTGAAGTGATTTATTTAAAGAATTCATATAAAAACAAACTATCTGGAAAACTGAATTTAGATATTTCATTTAATTTTAAATATTTTTTCTCACAAAATTACTGAAACTTTAAGAAATTTTTATTATTTTTTTTTATGTAATAACATACTTTGTTCTAAAATAAATTATTTTGCAAAACTAAACCTTTTTTTAAATTTTATTTTAGATTTTTTTATAATTCGAGAAAATATCTATATGAATAAAATTGAATAAAAATCTATTTAATTAATAATGTCATTTAGAAATAAATTTTTTATGCACTAGAAACTCAGTTATCCGAATCTCGATTATCCTGAATTTTAAATATTTCTTTCTTTTTTTTTAAATTTGCCAAATATAAACATAAATAAAAAACAATGCATTATTAACTGTAATTAACTTCTTACTTGTTAGTCTATAAAAATAATATTCTCATGGAAGCAATTATTGTTATATGAGTATTGTAAATACTGCATGCATTTATGTTGCAAAAAAATGCACTGTGTGCAATTTTTACACGTTACATAGCAAAAATTTTACGATTTTCCAGATTTTAGAATTTTCGCTTATTCGCATCGGATCTGATCCCATCAAGACCGTATAAACGAGTTTCTAGGATAATATATAAATAATTTACGATTGAATTTTTATCTTCAGGTAAATACTTTCGTAACAGCGTTTCACGAAGCAGTATTATTATATTCGTTAGCCTTAAACGAAACACTGACTGAAGGGTATAGCATAACAAATGGTTCGATTATAACTCAGAAAATGTGGAACAGAACTTTTGAAGGTGATTTATTACTTTTTAATACTGGTTCTGCAATACTTTTATCCTGTTAAACGATATATTTTATGTTGTAGGCATTACTGGAAGCGTTAGTATTGATGAAAATGGTGATAGAAATGCCGATTACTCTCTTTTAGACATGAATCCAAAAAATGGAGAATTTGAAGTAAGTACCTAAGGTATTTATAATAATAAATTGTTATATAAAATGACCATTATATACCATTTTATTAATATATAGTTTTATTTTAATAAAACTTATAATTTTTATGTAAAATATGTGATGCAATAATTGAAGATTATTGTATCAAATATCTATATATTATCATCAAATTTTATTCTTAGAATATTCAGTAATGAATATTTTAAGAATAAAATAAAAATATTTTCAATTACAGATGAAGCTGAATAACAGTTATAAAAACTTTAATATCCCCTTCTTAAATATAATTGTATTCAATAAAGAAATTCTAAGATGTTAAATCGAAAATGAAACTGAATAGAATTCACAAAACATACTTCGTCATGCGAAAGTTTAAAGAACGTGAATTGGAAACCAAAAACGAAAATGTGCTTGGTAGAGTGTTTTGTATTGATATATAAACACAATGCATGTTCCCTTAGGTGGTTTATAAGTTCTAATAGAAAAACTGTCAAATGTCTGACATCTACAGCAATACTTCATCGCTATGAAAATGGAAAAAATACGATACTATATTTTTATTGTGAACGAGGTATAGGCCAAAATAAATGAGAGTCTATTGATATTTTTTAATGAATGAAATATGCTTTATGATCCATACTATAAATCTTAGATTAGAATAAAAATTAACTCTCATATATTTTATAAATTTTTATGAAATGTGGAAGGAATAGCTAAATATTTAAAGTTAGTAATAATTAATAAACTGTTTGTAATGAATATTTTTAATCAACAATTTTGAACATTTTTTTATGAAATAAATGCATTTTTGAGATTTTTTAATTTTTTTATGTAACATTAAAAAAGAAAATTATTTTATGACTTCTACTTCGTTAACGCATTTCACTTTAATTACAGGTGTAAGTTATGACTAAATAGTATAGTCACATCAGCATAATACAAAACTTTGATACACTTTCAATGCCCTCTTTTCAACTGTTAGTTACTAAGCAATTTCGCCATTCCATAATACTCTTATAACCATAATGAGAATACCAAATAGTTGAGAGATAGGAATTAATAGGTCCTAAAATTTTTCTGGAGTATGGGACTCGGAATCGATCCTTCCAGATAGATAGTTTATGCATTACCACACGACAAAACTGGCAATCCTTAAGTAATGTTATAAAGAACTTCAGAAAATTCAGAAATCCACATTTTTCATAGTAATAACATTTGGATGTACTCGTATAAAGATATTTCTTGTAAATGGAAAATTCCCATGTTTCAATGGTTCATAAGTTTCTTAAACTCAAAATTTTAAATATACAGCAGTAATTTTTAACTTCTCAAGATTTAATAATGTAGTAATCCAGTATTTAATGTTATCTCGTGTGCTTTAACGACGATTAACTTATAAAAATTATTCACTCGTTTAATTAGCATATCAGCAACGTGAATCTATAACTGATAATAACTTTGAACGTTTTTATAAAATTGATAATTATCATAGATTTTAATCTTAATTATAGTTTATTTTCGTATTTATTTCATTTTTTACATTCCAGATTTTTTTTGTCTTGAAATTTTTTAATTACAATTCAAAAAAATTTATTTCAAAACTTTAAAAATATTATTTTTATATTAAAAATTACTTTAATTAAAGTATTTATAGAATTCATAAAATTGGAAATTTATAAAAAATTGTTTATAAACGAAAAGTTCTCGTAAGTTGAAAGTATAATAAAAATAAATAGCATTTTGTTCAGCGATTATTTTAAAACGTAATCTTAAATTAACTTTAATAATTCTATAGATGATATAAAACAATATGTCCAAAAAGGTGACCTTATTAGTATCGTAATTACGAGGACTGAAGCATCAGTCACTGAAATTTTTATTAACATTATAAATTAAACAAAACAAAATGTATATATTTTTTATTTTCTATAAAAAAATTTCTTTGAATTTTAATGAATGTCAATGGATATTCTGCATTTATATAGATACTTGAAAGAAATCCTATTACAAATTTCTGTGTAATGGTTTTATTTCCTCCAACTCCTCTGAAAAAAATCCAGAAATGTTTATAATATTCATTATTTTAGCATAACAATTTTCTCATATTTTTGAATTACAAAAATTTTCTCCTCTAGAATTCACTGAACTTACATAGTTAATGTCTGAAAACTATGGGTTTTCAGACATTAAGCTATATGGGAAAACTACTATACTAACTAATGGAAATAATATAATTTCCATGCATCGCTGAAGTGAACTCTATTAGTTATATGTGTGTTTATGAACATTGTCTTATCTTTTTTCTATATTTATATTTGAAATATTTTTATTTTCATGACAAAGTATTTTTTAAATCGTTATGTATTTTAGTTTAATTAAAATTTCGTTTATTTTAGTAATTAGATATTATTTTATTATTAAAACTTTAATTATATTGACTTTGCTTTGGATAGAATAATGGATGATAAAATAGATGCAAAAATTTTAATTTTAAACATAAATAAATGTAAAGAATTAACTTTCAAATTTACTGCTTCATTTTATTGATAATGATATCAAAGAAAAAAATTTTGTAGCTAATGCGTATAGAAACTAAGTCAAAAATATCGATTATTAGTCTCTTTTGATAGCTATGTTTACTTTAATAATTTTAATAACTTGTATTATAAACTCGCAATATAATAGAAAACTTAATATTTTTTAAATTATTTTTAATTTTTCGGTTATCCAAAGAATTAATTTGATTAATTTCGTTTATTAAAGAAATATAAACATTATTTTAAGAATGAAGACTTTAAAGACTTGATTCAAAAAATCGATATGTCAACTGCTTTCGATGGTTTTTCTTTGACACTATACAACCAAACCCCAACTTTTCTAGTTACACAATAGTCATCAATAACTTTGCTCTGCCAGTTTTTCCTTTGGAAACTTTACATTGCCATGCATTGCTTTCTGAACAATTCAACTGACATGAGATTGAGGAAGTTGATGATGTGATTTTATAAACTTACTTTCTATCCGAAGTTTCGTTAAAAAATGACTGTTTGTTTTAATATTCCTAGTTTTAAAATAGATAAAACTGAGAATAAAAAATATTTAATTCTAATCAACTTTTTTGTTCAAGTTATTTCTTTAATATATAATTCTTAATGTAAACCAATGTGATTAAAAATTAGTATTTTAATCATCATAATACAAAAATGAAGTCAGATTATCTAATAATTTCACATAAAAATGAAAAATTGCATTTCTAATTGTGTTGTGATTATATTCATTAATTGATATCAAAAATAAATTACAAAGGAAAGTTTCAACTGCTTCAAATATTTTTCATAAATACTATGGATTACGACTACCTCTAATAGGTGTTTTGGAATAAATGTTAAGTATATTTCTACGAATTACTTATTATTTTTGTATTTATTTAAAATTTGGTAATTTGGATACCCTGACAACAATCAATTGCTAGCAGAAAGATGTGAATACGTTTATCATTTAAATTTTACTTTTATTATTTATCACATTTTGATAGTCATATATATAATAAAATCTAAGCAAATAAATGTAGGGAAACTTTGTATCATAAAAATTATTTTGAAAGTTTGAACCTATTTAACATTTGTAACTCAGTTCTACGGACTCATTGAGATCAGATTGGAGTAGTCGCTGTTATTTTATTATTATTTTTTTTTTTTTTTTGTAATCACACTTATAATAAGGTAATCAATAATAATCAGATTTTAACTCTGTTTAAACTCTAAAAATAATCAAGTCAAAACTTTATTGTGATTTATTTTAACAGTACTTTCTTCTGATTTTTCGATGTATAATATACATATAGAAATATCAGAAAGACATACTGTTAAATCAATTTATTCTTATCAGAAGGACATACTGTTAAAAATTTTCACTTAAAAATTTCATAAATTTAGATTTCTTTTAAAAATATTATGCATAAAACCAAAAGTTATGTCGAACAGTTGGTTTAAATTCTTCTTGTAAAAACATTTTTAATGTGAACATTTAACTTCAGCTATTATGTTTTTTGCTCATTCTATTACTGTTTTCAGTTTTATTCTCTAAGAAACAAAAATATAATAATTTCCGAACTTTCTAATTCTTGATAGCATTTCTCTCTGATAAAAGGTAGATGTGATTGCTCAAGACATTCCATTAACAGATAAAAAGTTTTCTAGTTACATCTTTGATAAGAATTAATGACATTAGCTACTAACTTCCTATTCAACGAAAGTGCTTCTTTTCTTCACTTTGAAGTTTGATAGTTTTTGTTCATTTCTGGTTTCTTGAATATCTTGGAATTATATCTTTAATTTTGCTTAAATATTATTATGAAAAATAAGAACTGAAACATTCTTTCCCTTTCTTTATTCTCAAGCTTACGTAAAATATTTTGAAAGTGATTTAAAATTCAGTTGTCTTGTATACTTTATTATTATTATTATTAAATGATTTATATAAATAAAGTTAGCTATGTATAAGTTTATATTAATATAATTTTTATAGGTTGTTGCTAACTATTATGGAGTCAGTAAGCAGTTTGTAAATCTACCAAATAAAAAAATCCATTGGGCTGGAAATCGATTGCAACCACCTCCAGACACACCGAACTGTGGTTTTGATGGTTCCAAATGCCCTGACGATGGTATATTTTATATATCTTTTTAAATAAGTTATAATTTACAGTTATAAAATTTTCAATAGTAAACAAGTCTTTTTAAAAACTTTTTTAATTAAAATTTTAAATAGATGCATTTTATATATGTAATGGTACATTGATGACCGATCATAGATATGAACTCTGATCGCAGCAGACTTTCATATGTACTGCACAGCACTGATATCAAACACACTGTAAGATGGCATTGGAGTATCGATGCAACAAATTCCTGCCATTTCAGATTTATGTGAATATAAGGTTTTGAAAAACCACGTCAAAGTGAATCAATAAAAATATAGAATTTGAAAAAACTAACCACGCCAAAGTGAATCAATAAAAATATAGAATTCGGAAAAAACCGCGTTATATCGAAACAGCGTTAAGCGGGGTCTCACTGTATATACATTTCTCAGAACTTATACAGTTAAGTTTTCATTACATTTTTACACGGTTTTTCGGATTTAATATAGTCCTTCATTTCATCTTACACTGTTTTGAATAACATATCCTTTATTTTACTATAGGAAACATATCTTTTTTGCATGCTTTTTCATTACATTTTTACACGGTTTTTCGGATTTAATATAGTCCTTCATTTCATCTTACCCTGTTTTGAATAACATATCCTTTATTTTACTATAGGAAACATCTTTTTTTGCATGATTTTTTCAAGAACGATCTATCGTGTAAAAAAAGTTGGTGTATTTTGATTTGGAGAATACAGCTTACTTCAAATTAAAGAGTATTTCGAATTAACTATTACCGAATTATGAAGTTTTACTGTATATCTTTTATGCTGTGATCATTTTTTAAAATTTTGATTTTATATAATTGTTTTTTGTTTCGAATAGACTCGCGTATTTTCAATGATGTATAATAATGTTCAATTTTTAAGCTTTTATACTGTTTTTATTCATTTTCATCCCTGTATCTAGTTAGATGTTTACGACATTGGGCGGATCCCTAGTTAAATTTATATATTTTATGCAAGGACTTGAGGAAACAGAATTCAGATTAACACCTGAGTGCAAGTACCTAGTATTCCTAGGGTACTTGTATTTATATCTCACTGTGCCCTTGTAAAAGAATATATTTATAAATCCAGCTAGAGGGCCGCCCATTGACATGCATATCTAGCTAGATATGGCTCTGAAAATTAATAAAAACAGAATAAAAGCTAAAAAATTGAAAATTATTTTACCATATCATTGAAAACACTCTATTCGAAACAAAAATCGCAAAATAAGCAAGCTACCTATTCCCTAGGGTACTAGAGTACTAGAACATTGTTTATTTTGCAAGATTAAATTCTGGATACTGTATTTAATTTTATCTATTAAATTGTAGAAGACAAATAGGATACTATCTGAAAATATCTCTACATAGCGTACTTAATTTAGATTCAAAATACTTTCATAATAACAATAGTTATTGTTTAAATTACTAAATTGTTGTCTCAGAGGTATTATTAAGTTTTCCATTATAACAAGGTAGGGAAAATTCAAACGAACGTTCTATAGTATACGTTTCAAGACAATATTAATTTGGTGCATTCAAGTACAAACAAAGCTCCTGCTAAGATCAGTTTACTAGAGTTATAATATCCACAGCTTATACAAAATCTGCTTATTTACATATTTTTAAAACTATACAAATTTTAGATCGAATCAAAGAATTTTGACTAGCAAATCTCTATTAAAATGATTCAGTTTGAAATTTATTGATGTTATAAACTTACTTATGAACAGTTCAGGCATATTTAAATAATCGACTTGAATATGGAATCTACACCATTATTAAGAAAGATTTAACTATAAATAGTAGCACTTAACTGCTGTATTTGCTTCTCATTATAAATTATTATTGTTTTAATTTGTTATTAGTATTCGTATTCTCATTTAAAATAAATATTTTGTTACTTTTTAGTTTCTTAATATCTTAGAGATATAGCAAAGTTACTTGGTTGTGTTGATGATTTCAAAATCGTTTTTTTCAGATTTTTCTCATTAACAGGTTCATCGTATAGAATAGAAACTTATCAATCTTACATGTGTATACTACTCAGCTTCCATAAAATTCTCTTTAAGATTCAATATAAATGTTCATTCGATTTTATGATTCATCAATGTTCTTTTTAGATTTTCAGATTTTTATTTTGATCCCAAACTCTTTCTTTTTAATTTCATATTAATACTCTATAAGAAACGATACAACAATTGACATATCTTGGCGTTATCTTAGAAATATTATTAATTTTGATTTTTTTATATTTGGATCTATGCAATTATCTTTTCTTATATTCACTATAATTTAATTTTATATGCTTTTAAGTATCCACAAATTTTAAATCATACATTATGATGCAATAGCGTGATTACTAGTAATTAATTTTATATATGAATATATTAATGCATCTAGATAAGTAAAATTTCAGAAATATAATACGAAAACTAGCTGAATTTATTTCTATATAAGATGAAATGTTTATGAATAAATTTATTGATGGGTTTCTTAAATCTGACATCATCATCTAGAATGTAATACAATAATCATCATGTAATCATAAATTTATTCATATTTTTTATTATTAAACTACGAAAGACCATTTTTTGTTCGCAGGTCGTTTTAGATGATAATTTTTTCCAAAATTTCTTGTTCTTTTATTTCAAACTCTCTTTTATATATTGTTCTCTATTGCTGCTTATTATCCACGTTCTTTTGAGAACAACTTTTGTACTTATATATTAATGTATTTATAAATTTAAAAAAAAAATTATTTGACTTTTAATCAATATCTTATTATTTTTTGAATTTTTATTTTTAAACACTTCGTTTTAATTACTTACATTATCTAAAATATTAATGGAAAATTGAGATATTTTACAGAAAAGTGATCCAGGAAACATTACTTACTCTGCAAAACTTTTAGCGAATTTCAGTACTTAACATAAATGACTAAAAGTAGCATTTGATTAAATTTTAATATAAATTATTTTAGCCATTTATCATTTTTTTATACATTCATGGGAACTATTGCACTAAAATAATTATCTGGAGTATATGATGGATTTTATCTATAAAGAAGAACCACCATGTGAAATCTTTATTTCAATAAAAATTTCATAATGTAATTAAACATACGATTATTTAATAACTTAATGTATTTAAATGAGATTATATTGTCCAAGACAATACAGTCTGCTAACTTTAAAATGGGATCTGCAGCAAGTTTGAGAAATATTGTTTTAGGATTCTCTGAACGGAGTTCTTCAAGATTTCTAAAAAATTACGAAGTAGGCCTAATAATTTCAATAATAATCTTAAATAAAATTTAATAAACCATATAGAGCCTACACAACCACATAGAAAAATATAGATTATATTCAAATTTAATTATAGATTAGAATTGTTTATATAGGCCTATGCAATGAGAAAAATTAACATTAGATTTGTCCATGAGTTTCTTTTTTTAAAAAAAAATATAGGCCTATGCAATGAGAAAAATTAACATTAGATTTGTCCATGAGTTTCTTTTTTTTTAAATAAAGGAATCTCAATAAGGTCAAATTTGAGAAAAATTAGTTTAGGACATGTAATTTTATCGAGATGCAGTCGTAGTACTACTATAATTTATGATTTGTCTAGTAATTAAATTTTCTAAAATAATGTATACTATTTTTATTTACTTGTACATTCGCATAGGAACTTAAATATTTTCATCATATTTACGAAATACGATTAAAATATTTTAGAAATATATTTATTACTTTTAAAATTTAAACTTTCCAAAAATTTGAAAGTTTTATAAAAGATTCGAAAGAGATTATATCTAACGTGGACGTTCAAAATACAGGATTATTTTTGTTTACAATACTAAAGTCAAGAGAAATACCACAAGAAAGAATGTGGTTATTTTATATTACAAAGATAAAAAGCAAAATAATAAAAATTCGATTTTTTTTAATATAGAAGAAATACAATAACTGAAACAATAAATCCGGTATGATAAATTATTCTGATATTGTAATTTTTTTTTTGTTGATATATCCGACATTGGTTTTAGGTAAAAATATACGTATCTATATTTACAATGTATGAATTTTTTTCAAAAATGAACAAGCAATTTATGTTTCCTTACAGTGAAATATTTTCCACAAACGAAAATTACTTTCCGATATGTAAAATGTTTGTTTTTGGTGAAAAATAACAAATCAAAACTTTTGAATTTATATAAAAATGTGACTAAATATCTATAATTAAAATATTTGTAAATAAAATAATGAATATTTGCTAGAATATAAAGTAAACAAATTAAGAGAAAATTTCAATTATTCAGTATAAACTACTGTATACTGTATATTTACAGATATAATGGTGAAGAAGTATGAACATTTCATTTTGTGGATAACAAACCCACGATGACTTTAATTATTGAATATGATCGTAACAGAAAATAAGAAGGAACATAATAATTTTTAAACTGAGTTTTCGAAAAAATCAAACATTAATAGATTAAAAAGCAGTAAAAACAAAAAACAGAAAAACAATCGAGCACTAAGCAGAAAAACACTATTTCTGTCTAATGCTGGATTGTTTTTTCTACTAATCTAAAATGACAGAATTTCTACAATTTTTAGATTATAAAGAATTAAATAAATAATTTAAATTAAAATACAGTATCATTACTGTATTTTAATTTAAATGCTCTTGATCTTCCTCAAATCTCAAATTATTAATTTATAACCATATTCAAATTCATTAATGTGTGTTGAATAATAACTAAATTCTCTCAAATTATTAATTTATAACCATATTCAAATTCATTAATGTGTGTTGAATAATAACTATATTTTAAAAAATTTAATTTTTTAATCAAAATTCTTACATCTGGCAATTTTAATTTTTGGTTATTACTATTATTATTATTATTATTAACTATTTTAGTTTTTGATATACAATTCGATTCTTCTAATTTAAAATATAGTTTTAAATTAAATTTTTTAATGCATCCGGTTTGGCACTACGCTTATTGAATTTAGAAGTTTTGTGTAAATACGTAAAGAGTGCTTTTCTCGATGAAATTAAACTTTCTTAATAATTCTTTCGTAATCTTATTTAGTTCTACATAGACTCTATTGGAGTACGAATATGTGGAATTATTAATTAATCTCTTAATACCTATTAAATTTTTTATCATTTTTAAATTAAAAGAAGCTAAAATAACAGAAAATATCTGAATAAAATCTAAATTATTGAATAACGATTTATTTTGAAGGCAGAAAATCCGAAAATTAAAATTCACACTTATTAGAAAATTTCTTATTTAATTCATGAATTAATTTGTTTTATTCTGATTGAATAATTATATTTTTATCTAATATATATATTTAAATGATTAATCGAATAAAAATGAATTTTAGAGTTTCTATCAGTATTTAAAAGCATAAAGATAAGTCTATAAATGATTTTACTCATAATGGAATTTTATCATAATTTATTCTTATTATAAAATATATGACATTTCTATATGATGATAAAATTTTTTTAATCATGAGATTATATAAAATAGAAATATTATATACTAAATGAAAAGAAAATTAAACGTTTTATAAAATATAAGATATAATAAAAGCAATGGAGAACAGCTCTTCAAGCTCTCTACATGAGACAATTAACCTCCCACAAAGTAGATGTGAAGTCTGGAGTATTTGTTGTAATCGTTATTTATTGTTTGCAGTTAATTTATTTAAGATATTCGTAGCTGTTCTTTGAAAAGATTTTGCTATTTAAGATTTTTTATCATAATTTAATTAATAAATCAATACATTTTCATGATATTTGTGCGTGGAATTAAAAAAATTGCTACGTTATTTGAGAATGATAAAAGTATAATGATGATTTCATATTTTAAAGGATGTAAAACTTTAAAAATGTTCGCAAAAATATATATTTCTCTTTTACTCATGAAATTTTCTTTTGAGTACTAGTGCATTATATTGATACTTCTTTCCCTACTCATTAAAACGTCAAAACTTCTCATGCTTTATTTAAATGTCGTAACAATAAATTCATGAAATATAGCAGGCATTATGATACATGTTATATTGCAGAAAGTTTTATTTCCATTGGTTCAATCAATCTAGTAAATTTTATAGTTTATCAACTGGAAACACATTCCGTACGAAACTCGCAATTACGATGTTCTCTTTGAGAAATCTCATTTTTTAAATTTTTTTAGCAAATATATATTCATACAAGATTCCTACTTCTTCAAAATTATTCTCAATTGACTGAATCAATGATTTCTTCACATCAGTTGTAGATGCTTTGCTAGACTATTCTTGAATGGCACGTCTTCACAAATATCTTTTATGCCCCATGTTATTTTATTTAACATTTATATTGTTACGTAAATACTTACATGTACCATTTCAGTATTTAAAATCAATCAAAAATTTTTAGAAAATTTAACATAGATAAATTCATTACACTTTTTCTATGTGATATTGCTTGTAACGTTTATTAAACTAATTTATTAAAACGTCTGTGCTCAAAAGCAATTTTGATTAGCTGATGAAAGTCTGCACTTTTTCATTTTATAATGATGATAGAGGATTATTTCCACAATCACATACTATCTCTATCTTTCATAACCATTTATATTACTCGAAGTTATTGAATGGTGTCGAAATTTCATCTTTAAGTTCATTTAATGTTTTTCACCTTTACTCGAAATTTTATGCAGAAAAATATCTCTATCTTTCATAACCATTTATATTACTCGAAGTTATTGAATGGTGTCGAAATTTCGTCTTTAAGTTCATTTAATGTTTTTCACCTTTACTCAAAATTTTATGCAGAAAGATATTGCACTTTAATTGAGAGCATCGAAAAATCGCAAGCACTCAAAATCCTGCCAACACAGCAAAAATAGTTCTAGAATTAAATAATAAACTACGTTTTATAGCGAATATTTCACGCTATAAAGTTACTATACGATGGATAAATTGTTTCAATTGAGAAAGAAGATGGAACAACTGTCCTAGAATTTTTTTGATCAAATAAATCAAGTTGGATAAGAAAAAAAATAATATTAGAGAAAACGTTTAAAATTTTTCGACGAATTGAGACTAAATAAATAACTTTCTTACAAATTTATAGAATAATTACGCTATTTTAAAATAATCATAAATTTGTAAACGATTTATTTAAGATTAATTTATTGGCTTTAGACATTTTTCATGTTTCTAAAGTGATAAGAAAATTCTTAACATATTGAAATAAATATTAATTAAATTGTTAGATACATTTAAATAATTGAGCAGATTTAATATAGCTTACGTTATTATTTTGTGAAACATCCATTTGAAATTAATTTTAAAGACCATAAACAATACATTATTGTATTTTATATAAACAAGTTAACCATAAGTTACTCATGAAAATACTCTTTATAATTAAGCTATATAAATTTTATAATGACGTCAGTTTTGTTTGATATTTTTATTAAAAACTGAATTAACAGGATATATGAATTAGATGTGTCCGTATAATTACAGTATATATTATCCAATTTGAATAAAATCCCATATATTGTTAGGACCCACCAGAAATCTGTTAGAATCATTACTACAGACTTAATGATCCAATTGAAGATGTAAAATTGAATAGTGCTAAAGAATCACTTGATTAATTCATTAATCTTAATTAATTTGCTTTAGAATATTATTTTTCTTGAGGTCATTCCTTATTCTTAATCATCAATTATTAGTTATGAATAGCCTCGAGTAATATAATATAAAACCTTTAGTCGTCGAAGAAAACTCAAAAATTTTATGACTACGACCTATTAGTTATGAATAGCCTCGAGTAATATAATATAAAACCTTTAGTCGTCGAAGAAAACCCCAAAAATTTTATGACTAGGAACTACGTGATATTTTTGTCCTGAAACACGTATAAATTTAAAAAATACAGTATATTTATTAATATTAATTCGAAACTTTTCTAAACAGGTTTATTAGAATTAAAATTACACAAAAAGTGAAAACTATATTTTTCTTTTTTTCTGAAATTCATTTTTTTTTTAATTACATTACCTTAACTGCTAGTGCGTATTGATTTGAAACTGTAGTAAGGAAATAAATACAAAAATATTTATAACAGTTAAGAATTTAAACAACATTTAAAAATTTAACAATTTCAAATTATTAATTAGGCCCTATAATTTATAATATATAAGAAAATTAAAATGTTAGAATAAAAAAAGACAGAAAAAATGCGAAAGAAGAAAGATTTTATCTAATAAAATAAAAAAAATATCAAAAATAAATAAAATAATAGTACATACTGAACTTTATAAATAAATAAATGATGATTGTGGCCATTTTTTGACTAGCATTATCTTCTTCGTTGTCTAACGTCAATTTCTAGCACTGATAATTCGCAAAGAGGATTCCGAATATTCCGGACAAAATTCTGGTTCACTATAGACATACCTAACTATCTGGAGATTCTGGACTATTCCCAGAGGTGTGGTAAGTCTATTCATAAAATAATCTTAAAGCTCCGAATATTAAAAGAGGATTCCGAATATTCCGGACAAAATTCTGGTTCACTATAGACATACCTAACTATCTGGAAATTCTGGACTATTCCCAGAGGTGTGTTAAGTCTATTCATAAAATAATCTTAAAGCTCCGAATATTAAAAGTACCGGTAATTCTTCTTCCTATGGTTAATCAATGCTTTCTATAAGAGACCAAAATAATCTAGTAGAACGATTTTTCATATTTTTATATAACTTAATATAAATGCAATTTAAACAAAATAAAATAAAATCGTATTTTTAATGCGAGGTAAATAGTTTCTCGATTTACATGGTGAAAACCTAACAGTAATGCAGTATATATAATATAAATGCAATTTAAACAAAATAAAATAAAATCGTATTTTTAATGCGAGGTAAATCTTTAAAGACTAGATTAAATATTTTAAAATACCAAAAAGTTTCTCGATTTACATGGTGAAAACCTAACAGTAATGCAGTACATATAGGTGAATTTATTGTTTTTCCACATAATTAAAAATTTGTATTATAAAAACAATGTTAGCGATGATTTTTGCATTGAATAATTTTTATAGTTTTATTTGAATTATAGTTTCTGATAATTATTTCAAATACAGAATACAAAATGTTTTCAGTTAGTATTAAAATTAATAAAAGTCATAATACATTCGTTTTAAATTAATAATAATACGGCAAATATTACATAGGCTAAATAATTTAATGCATATGTTACCGTCAAAACCCGAAATTAGTTAAAACCCGATTTGCCTAGTTGAAACTAGTTGAAACAAAGCCCGTTCGTGAACAGTAGTATTAACTAGTCAATACTACAATTCACTATATTTGTTAGAAACATCTGGTTTTCACTAAAACTTCTCTAGTTAAAACTCAATATGACTAACTAGTATTACCTAAAATTTCTTTTACGAGATATCTTTCTAATCGTGCAGTCATACGCTAGGGAGAAAAATAAAAACATAGTAACTGAAATTTACAAAAGAAATATAGGCTATATATGATGTAAATTATTTGTTTCCGCGTAGAAAACTGTTATGACAATTAGAATTGCAGAGCCTGAGGAGGCAGCTTTCTTAGCTGCCTCCTCAGAGAAATATTTGTATATGGGTACCCTTCGGGCATCAGGAACTTGTTCAGACAAACGTCAAATTCCAATCTATAAAAGATATTTTTTTCTTAATCATATTTTGGGCATTCTCTAAATACTAACAAATACATAAAAGATACAAAACCTACCTGCAATATAATTTATCCACCTTTCCATCCTTTGTTCCGATCTTGTGCAGATCTTCATTTTTTCCAACAACTCCGATGATATTTCGAAAAATCTGCCTTTGCTCTGTCCATATACAAGATTGGGATTATAACATTATCTTCTTCAACAGAGGGTGAGTGTCATCGGAGATACGTTTCATTTTCTTTTGCCTGTTTAGACAAATTTTCGTGGGCTTCTCTTCTGGCTAAACTCCACTGGGACCAGCCTCATGTTCTTTTTCAGCAGGGTTCTCAGCTTCGTTCGGTCGCGCATTCATCTTCTCCATAAGTGTCATCGGAGATACGTTTCATTTTCTTTTGCCTGTTTAGACAAATTTTCGTGGGCTTCTTTTCTGGCCAAACTCCACTGGGACCAGCCTCATGTTCTTTTTCAGCAGGGGTCTCAGCTTCGTTCGGTCGCGCATTCATCTTCTCCATAACTTTCTGGAGTTCGTCCTCATCTTCAATGTTTTAAGAACATCTGATGATAATGCTGAAGTTGGTAGTCTGGGTCTATCCCTTACATGGAACAATAGAGCGACTGTTTTATTGCAGAATGAAAAGCTCGGTTTTTCATAAAGTGAACAAATCGAAGGCTTTTAACCGACTGCTTTTAACCAGTAAAAACTGTAAATAAATGCAAACAAAGCAATTTTTCCGTCAATTCCAGTTTTCTCTAAAATGTTTTAGTGAATTCTAGTATTGACTAGTTAATACTAATATTCGCGAACAGACTTTGTTTAGTTTCAACTAGACAAATCGGGTTTTAACTAATTTCGGGTTTTGAGGGTAACACATACAGCTTTTAATTCACTGAATCACAGGATAGGCTCTTTATGGTTTTGATATGGTAAAATAGGATTTTAAATCCAAATATTTATAAACTACTAATATCTGTAAAGAAACTGTCATAACTGAAATCAAGATATCATTTTATTTCACTACATCTAAGCAATTATTATCATACAATAAAAGCTTTAAAGGAAATTTCTTTATTTAAAAAGTAAATTGTAATAAAAGTTAAATTGTTTGCAAATTTATATATTATATTACGCAATTATATTAAGTTAAAAAACATTAATCTCTTTAAATATGCAAGGAATGTGTTCTGAAATTCGCAACTATGCATTTTGATATGATTATATTTTCCCCACTAATTATGATATAATCTTTGATATGATTATATTAACAAATGCTTAACATTAAACGCGAAATTAAAATAGGAAAAACTATAAAATGACGAAAACTAGATAAAAATATGAATAAAACAAAAACAAAAATTCATATATACAGGAGAAAAATACATTAAAAGGAAAATAAAACTGTATTAATAATTAAAATTTTTATATGAAATCACGAATACTGAATTATATATTCTGAGGAACTGGTATATTATACTAAATTAAAACATCTATTCTATCATTGTTTAAAAATTAAAAGATATTTAGTAATCTCATTAAAATAACTCTATATTTAAATAACTTCAAAATTTGATTAGTTTTAGTAATCAAAAAATTAATCAAATTTAACTAAACTATTAATCAAAATTATATTTATAGGATTTATTTAGAATTCTATAAATATAATTTAAATTTTAAAAAAGCTTGCTTTTCAACTTTCCAATAAATAATTATAGGATAATTATTCTATATAATTATTCTGTAAGTAGATAATTAAATAACAATAACACCAAAGTAGCCCAAAAAGAACTGACAAATAGCAAATGATATCACATAATTCCATGCACACGTATGCACCATCTCGCGAAACCCAACTGTCGAATTGCGAAACCGACGAATTGCAAGACATCAAATTGCGAGGTACCACTGTATTTTTTAAATTAAATATAAATGATTCATATAATTTATATTCATATATGATTTTTATAGTATTAAATGTAAATTACCATTCATCATCATTGTTTCCATCATTTATATTTTGTATCATTCACTGCTGGATATACAGATATTCCTGACATGCAAATAATTGGGACCAAATTTTTTTATGTAATCCAAATTTTACATAAAGTCAGAAAAATAATGTTTTCAGCAGAAATTCTGAATTAAAAGCTCCCAGGCTAAGTAGACTATGGTGCATCTACACAATATTATGGTAATGTTTCTTCACTGAAAGAGATATTAATGTTGCATTGAATGATTTCATACCAGTAATATGATATTTAAAGTCAACAAACAATACAAAACATAAATTAAGTAAGAAACTTGATTTATGTTTGATTGAATAGTGCTGTAAACTAACATGTTAGCATTTGTAATTTGAAAATACAATAGATGTTTATGTTCTATAAATGGAAAAAAATTCTTATAAAAAATATTTTACTTAAAGTTGGGTTTTATGAATGTTGGTTATTTGTGACTTAGGAAATTTCCCCTCTTTTTTCCTAATGTATCTATCTCAGGCAGCTAAATCCATTGAGAATTAGCTTTCTTATGTCATTTCTCCTGCATTTATATTGTTAACCATAATATCTTTTCTCTTATCTTGATTGTTACTCTGTAATTCTCTTTGTCAATTGATTATTGTTATATCTTGCTATATAATTTGGTTAATGTCATTTATTGCTTCTTATCTTTTACTCTGCTTTATGTTTTTATCCAAGTGTTGATCACCTGACAAAACCTAATATGTATCTTTCCATAATTCTTTGGATTATTACTAATTTCTCTTCTGTTATCTTTATAAGGATCCATGTTTCACAACCATGAGTTATTACTGATAGTATGCAGATATTAAAGAGTTTTGCTTTTTAATCATGCTATTGGTATAGAATTTGAGAACACTGTTAATGTTTCAATAAATCATAAAAATTAAAATCTAAATTATTTATGAATTATGAGTTTCCTTATGAGAAGCTATAAAAAATAATAAACCATACGATTGTCTATTTAGTTTCTTTTAAGGAAATTCAGTTTATTTGAAATATAAAACTTATCCACATTTCAAGAAGCATGTTTATAAAATTATTTAGTATCCATTTCTTGATTTGTGTAAATTTAAATGAAAGTTTCTTCTCACTGATACACACCAATGAACTCAAAATTGAAATGCATGTGGAATATAACAGATTTAAGGTTTGTCAATAAACTTAAATTATCCAAGTGAAATATTTGTTCATTTTCCCATTTGAAAGATGATAACACACAATTCCATGCACGCGCATGCGCCAACCCGCGAAACTCAAATATCGAATTCCGAGACCGTTGAATTGCGGGACGTCGAATTGCAATGCACCACTGTACCAGCAAATGAATTTTGCTAATTAATCTGGCAATAATGCCTGATGAATAAAGTAAAATGTCCAGCATTTTGGAAATATATGATGAAATTGAACATAGACTATTATACAAAAAAATTTTTATTGCAACATCTGTGAATATTTTTATTTATATATGCAAGATTTAATACCAGTATTTTGTATGAATTTTTAAAATGAGATTTTTAATTCAGTATATTTAAGCATTTAATACGTGGATAACAAAAATCAAAAAGAAAAATTATTATTCAATTTGATCACTTCATCAAAAATTAAATTTGAATTTACAAATATTTTAAAACTAAGAATGAACTTTAAAATTAAAGAAATCAAAAATTTTTGCATGCTGTATTAATAAATTGCATAGCATTTGGAAAAAATAAAAATTTATTTGTACATACAAACATAATACATTACAATAAAAAAAAAAAACTTCAATGTCCAATGAAATTTGCTAATTAATACAATAGTAACAGCTGGCAATCAATGCCGATGCATAAAGTAAAATGTCCAGCATTTTGGCAATGTATGATGAAATTAAACATAGATATTATTATACAAAAATTTTCTTATTGCAGCACCTGTGAATATTTTTCATCTGTATCTGTATAAGATAATGATTATTAATAAACTTATTAAATAATTTTCATTTAAAAGTCCTTCCAGATACTAACCAAGGTCTAAATAGAGGCAAAGTTGTTGGATATTGAGTACCACGTCTTCTTTTTAAAGTCCCATCTTGATTCCTCAATGGATGGGTTGCTATCATTATGGGTAGCTGCAACTTAACATTGCTATCAAGTCCTTTGGGTGATATTATAAACTAAAACAAAAAATAATAGTTATTAATTTAAACATACAATTATTCAAAATATCATGATATAAAGCATAATTCTTTAAATATATTTAATAATTTTAGCTTTTTCTATTGATTCCAAATAATTGTAATAAAGAATCAAATGATTTTATATTTGTAATTTAATAGATTTTGTACGTTTAAATCAATATATCAAAATTATTGTATCTATTTATAGTTTTTAAATTTTTGATAATTGTTGTTTATACAATTCGTCTATAAGTAGAATTGACAGATAGAAATTCTAAATCAAATTTACAGAATAAAAAATTGCTATCCAAAACTAAATTTTGGTAGCCACATTCTGAAATATTGGCTTAGAAATCTTCGAAGATAAAAATAAAAAAAATAAAAATTTATTGTTTATGACTACTTCAATGTGCTTTATTAATCTAAATGTTTGGAAAGCAGTGTAATGAAATTTTATAGATATTCGTAAAATTTTAAGTGCAGTACAATATAGTATATCTAAAAAACCGATCAGAGAAATTTTAGGATTTAAAACGTTATATACAGAAAAACTGAACGAATGATAATTCAATTAAATTAATCCTAACATGTCCTATATTTATACAGTATTGCATTTTAAACATTAGTTAAAATGTCATAAAATAATAATTTATATAAAAAAATAATTGCTATTTCTGAATTATTGATAGAATATCTGGAAGACTTAATGAATTTCGGATAAATTTTTAATATAGTACAATGAGTTTTCTGTTCGTTTTATATTTATTACATAAATTCAGTTTTTGATTCATAAAAATATCGTAGCATGTTTTGGCCATTTCTTAAAAGTAGGTTAACAAATTTTGGTATAACACACTATCGAGTGTCTAGTTTTGTCACGTTCTGTAGAATTTTTCTTTTTCGATTTTCTTCCTGCTAAGATTTTTTTCTCTTCAAAAATTTAAGATAAATATTTTTTAGCAAATTAACCTTCAAAAAATAGCAAAATTTTTATTGAGAAATGGTTACTGCTCGATATCTGTTTTTGTTGGGAAAGTAGCACTATCCACTTTGATAAAAAAAAAAAAATGTTAATTTTTCTGAATTTCATTTTGCAATAACAGAAATATTTAATTAAACCTATTATGAGAAAATTAATTAATAAATTTCTCAATATTTTTTAATTTAAAAATATAAAATTTATAAATCTACTGATAGTAACAGAATGATATTTTGGAAAAGATTTGCTGATTTTTTTTTTTGTAATCCTTATAATTACTACTATTAATCTGTTAGATTGTTTACTGAATTAATATAAATTTTTTTCTTCAGAATATGTGCAAACATTTTTGACGTTAGTTTGTTTTTGTTTTAAATTGTTGAGGATTAAAAAAAATTATATATTTAGCCATTCTGATTATTTAAACTTGTCATGTTGATTGCTTTTGCATTTATTTTTTTGTTATAACTTAAAATAATAATGAAATTTAAAAATATAAATGTTTTTTTGTTGCAAACCTATTTTCAAGATATTGGGATTTATGGAATTTGTGATAATTTCTACAAAGTCGATATTAGAAATCCAAGATACTTATTTTAAGATAGTTATTTTTACTCATGAAATAAATGCAGTTATATTTCAAATGTTTTTCTGTTTATTTTTAATAGTTTTTTCTATTGAAAATTCCGAATAAAAATTCTATTTTAAATATGTAAATTTGATCAGATTGCTTTTTCATTATAGGCAATTTATAATCATTTCCATGAAAGTATCAAATTTGGTTTGTTCAGAATGCAATAAATTTTAAAGCATGGAGTTAATAAAATTTTTAACTTTGGACATTTTCAAAATTTGCAAGAAAGCCATTGCCATTCTAATGGAAATAGTCAATATTCTATTTATCTACTATAGATTATAATTATTAATGTCTAATCACTAAGTTTATGTTGTTTTCTTATCAAATTTGAAATTTTGTAATCACTTTTTTTGTTAGCTATTTATGCTCTAATTTAATCTTTCAGTGAATTTGTTTTTGCTTATTATCTAGAGGGAACTTTTTAATTGTATTATTTCTCTTCCTTAATGAATTGAATTTTTTTTAATATTAATCTATAGACCCAATGTTTGCTTGCTATTTTCATGTTCATAAAGATTTATAAGAAGCACATAATAGTTGATTTTAGAATTTTATCAAATGCCTGAATTAGTGTAATAGGCTGTGTTTATTAACAATGCCTAATATGTTAATTTAGTAGTAGTCAATGTGACATACATGGAAAATATTTTGAATTCTTGTATATTTTGACTTAAATCACAATACATTAACTATATATATATACAGTCAAACCTCTTTAAGTCACCCCTCTATTAGTATATACAGTATTTATTTCATATACTTCTAAATTTAATTATTTTAACATTCAGAGTAATATTTCAAATGAAAATCAATAAATTTACAAAGTAGATGAAAATCTAGAATATAAGCTTTCTTTACTTTAGATTTTCTATGTAAACAATACATTTTTAAATAAATTTTATTAAGTATATTACTACAGCCTTTCTACCGTGTAAGAGTTGAAAAGCAAGCTTTTTAAAAATTTAAATACATCATATCAGAATATAAATGATCGTCATAATTACCTCGCCTTTACATATTTATATATGAATCTTTAGAAGATATAGAAACTTGTCAAAGTAAGGTGTAAATATTTAATTTCGTATAAGGCAAAATATTGTTCGTATGGAATTAGGTATTTGATCGTAACGTTGAAATGTGAATTAAATATTTAATAAATAATATTGGAATAATAGTCTACTTATTGAATTCCTTCTGAATATAAACCGGGTGGCCAGAAAGTCTGTTCTCCAATAACTTCGATATCATAGGAAAAAGTTTGTTTTGCAGTTATTGGAAGATGAAAGATCTAATATCTGGAAAACAATATCCTACATATATTGAAAGATATTGAACATATGTAAGAAATAATGATATTTTAGTACAGAAAGTCTACAAATGAAACTCGTATCCCACGCGAAATTCTATCTTGAATGAATTTAAGGTCAAACAGTCGCCATCGTGGAGACCGTAGAAATGGCTAGTTACATAGTTGAAGAGCGCATGATATTTTTTAGAAAAGCACGTCATTTGTTAGAATGCAGAAATAATTTTTATATTAATACTGTACACTCTTCAACAGTTACTATTCGAAAATGAAGAAATTAGTCACTATATTGAATGTTATAATTAATACATTTAATAATTTGATAATATACTAATTATCAACTGTTAAGTATGAATAATTACTAATTAATTCATTATTTGAATAATTTTCTAATGAAATAAAACGCAAATTTTTGACTGATACCATAATGTTGATAGTGTTACTAGGCATAGGAAATATAGAACCGGGCACATCCTACATTTTCTAGGCAATTATTTAATAATTTCATTTAATTAATGAATTAATCGTTCGATGAATTCATTAATAGATTATAAGAGCATATGGTCGATATAGTTAATTTAATGAATTAGCTATATTGAATAGATACCGTAACTATTAATTAATTTATTAAAAATTTCAAATTATCATCGAGAATTACTTATTGAAATGTATGTTACCGGTAAAGTATGAAAAGCAGGTATTGTATAGAATGTCTAGGCAATATATAGAATACCTGGCGTTTTTAGGCAAAGTATGAAGGGTCCCACCACTTAGTATTCTTCCAAAATGGAAAGTGGCGTCATCTGTTGACAAAACACCAGCATAATTATATATATATATTACCGGCAAAGTATGAAATGCAGGCATTGTATAGAATGCTTAGGCAATATATAGAATGTCTGACGCGAAAATCCTGAATGTTATCTAAAAGATTATAATTTAAGAAAAAGAGAAACTTAAGTACAACACTATGAACTGCCCGAGTAATGCCAAGCATGGGCCTGCTAGCAAATATATAGAAATTTCACAAAAAATCATCAAAATAACAGTACAATTCTAAATAATCAAGGAAAATATTCTCAGTAGTTTATTTTTTTAATATCAAAAAATTTCCCATGCAATTTCACCTAGCTGCATTTCTCATCATAATCAATAACTTCCCCCTAACTTCTGGTCACCATCTTTCAACAGTAACAAAAAACTAACACAATTACCAAAACTATTATTGCAACTTTTGATGAAATAATAGGAATTTGAATCCAAGTTAATAATTCTGATGATAATATATATAAATTTTAAAATATTTTTTTAAAAAAATTAAGCATTTTTTTTATACCATAAAATGCCACTTTTCAATAATATTTAATTTTTTTTTAATTTTTATTATCTTGCATCAAGGTGTTTTGAAGACATAAAATTTCAATTTACAGTTGCAGATTTATATTCTAATGTTACTGACTACAGTGTTTTACTTAACAGGAAAAGATATGTAAAAAATGGGTCTCTGATTCATATACTATCAGTTTCACCAACAATGTTTCACCTCAAATTGAATCAATCCATGATTATAACCTAATATATAAATGAATATTTAATGCATTCGCTGCTGTACACCTTTATCCTTCGGGACTTTTTCAGACTGCTTTCGGCGCGCACCACTTTTGCTTGACGGCACCTTCTCTCAGACTGCCGTGGAGTTTTTTTCTTTCTTCTTTCCCACATATTTTTGTTGTTATAAAGTTTAACATTTCGTTTACGTTATCGCGTCCTAGAGACACCTGCACGCAATTTGATCTCCTGTCGTTGCCATGATATCTCGTGTTTCATCGAGATTTATATCGTTGTATATGTTATCGACAATGTATGAAAAGTTTACAATCCATAAGCTCTTTACCATATAAGGCAGGTCATCTTTCTTTGAAAAGAGTATAAACATAGATGACTTCATCGTATTGCAAAACTGCTGAATAGATATATTCAACCTTTATCAAAAAATTTAATTTTTGTGAAAAAATATTCTGCCTATAGAAAGTACAGCGCAACTCCATCTACACTGTACAACTATACAATATAGTTGTAGTGTATATACCGTATAATGTATAATATAAACTATACAGCTGATCAGCTATACAATTTATATTCAATAACGCTTCTTTTGGATCATATTTATTTTTATGTACTTATCAAGAAGCAACATGTGAAATGTCGCTAAAATGCAATAGATAACATATGTCAACTTTTTAATTAACAATTCTTTCTAGAAAACAATTTTCAAAAGTTTTATCATTAAAAGTAGAAACGCATTTTAAATATTTTTATTATTTAGAAAATAATAATCCAGTTATATTTTGAACATTTTTCAAATATTTAATTAAATCGAATAATTTAGTTGCATGTTACTACATTTGTTTGTTGCCTTAATTCAATTCAGAATCTTCCAGGATCTCCAGATTTTTTTTGGGGATGTCTAGTTGAACTTGTTGAATCTCATCTTTCACTTGATGTCCGACCCTGTGAGAGACAAGTGCTGGGCTCTGCAATAGTCTTGACACTTAGAGTCGTTTCATATTGGGACACTTATAATGGTCACAAATGAGTTTTATCATGACTGACGTTAAATATATGTTACTGGCAAAGTATGAAAAGCAGACATTGTATAGAATGCTTAGGCAGTATCTAGAATACCTGGCGTTTTTGGGCAAAGTATGAAACGATTATTATTATTATATACTTTTCCTAGGCATAGTATGTAATAGCTAGGCATTATATCGAATGACAAATGATATTTAGGCAAAGTATAAAATACTCCGCTCAGTGCCGAATCTAAGCCGATTGGACAGATTGCACCAATTTGGCCCCGCGTTGAGGCAAAATGAAATCATGAAAAGACTAATAAACAAAGAATAATCGTTTAGATTTATTATTATAGATGGGCATTTACATCCCAGCCTTCGAACATGTAATTTTTGTAGATTGCATTATATAGAATGACAAATGCTATTTAGGCAAAGTATAAAATACTTCCGCTCAGTGCCTGATCTGATCAGTTTCTTTCCCACATATTTTTGTTGTTATAAAGTTTAACATTTCGTTTACGTTATCGCGTCCAGGTGTCTCTTGCTTAGGCAGTATCTAGAATACCTGGCGTTTTTGGGCAAAGTATGAAACGATTATTATTATTATATACTTTTCCTAGGCATAGTATGTAATAGCTAGGCATTATATAGAATGACAAATGATATTTAGGCAAAGTATAAAATACTCCGCTCAGTGCCGAATCTAAGCCGATTGGACAGATTGCACCAATTTGGCCTATACAGTAGAATGACTGATGCTATTTAGGCAAAGTATAAAATACTTCGGGATCTAAGCCGATTGGATCGATTGCACCAATCTGGCTCAGCGTTGAGGCAAAATGAAATCATGAAAAGACTAATAAACGAAGAATAACCGTTTAGATTTATTATTATGGCTGGGCTTTTACACCCTAGCCTTAGAACATCTAATTTTTAAAAGATCTACAAAAAGAAAAAATTTTCTTTCGAAAAATTGAATGTAAATGAATTGATTTTATTTTATCGCTTGGAACATGTGAGGAAAAAATTTCTATTTAAATTAATTAACACTACTATTGCATAATTCTATGGGAAAAAAATTTCTATTTAAATTAATTAACATTTACTTTTGCAGAATCCAATATGTTCTGAAAATATTTTCTGAATAGTGAAATTAACGGCGGGAGAATTTTTTTTTTTTTAGAATTAAGCATGCTTACTATATATGAATGTTGCCAGAAAATAGTGAAAAAAGCTTCATAGTTTAAATTAATAATAGAAAGATTATTAGTTGATCTTGGATTTATGGCTGAGATAAATGAAACCATTTTTCTGAGTACTCAAATAAATTAACGGCGGGTGAATTTTTTTTAATTTGAATTAAGCACGCTTTACTATATACAGTATATGAATGTTGCCAGAAAATATCGAAAAAAATTTAAATGAATAGTAGAAGGTTATTATTTGATCTTGTATTTATGACTGAGGTAGATGAAACTCGCATATTTTTAACGTAAATATAAGATCGGAAGATCTTAGCCATAGGAAATGACTGAGTTATACACTATAAATGGAATTTGCAGAATAACAAGTGAGTAGCCTATTTTTTAAAATGATGTGATATTCAACAAGTGAATCATTAATTCTCTTCTTATCAGGAATATTATCAAAGGTTCTATTGTTGGATTGCAGAGTCGTTAGAACCGTTAGGCTTAGTTTATAATTATTGTTATTGGCATTCGTTCTAATCCGCGACTTTGCAGACTATCAGTTACCAATGAGACTGCTCAGTTATTAATAAGATGCTCAGTTACAAAAGATACAATCATAGTAATCCAATGATATCAGCCAGTTAACATGTCACGTGGCCACTATAACCCAATGAGATTGCTCAAATAGTGTTAATCTTCCATCTTGGATTTTATATCAAGTAATTAATGCCAATTAAAATATATAAAATCAGTTTCTAATAAACAATATCTGTCTTCAAACCATCCTGCATAAATCCACTAAAAAACAAAAGTTGTTTCATAAAAATGCATTTAGCCGTTCTTGCGTTATAAGTGAACATGTGGACACAAGCATTTTGTAAATTTTTCTCTGGGGTTCAGTGTGCCACTTCTAATCATACAATGTGCCACTTTTGGCACATTGTATGATTAGAAGTGGCACACTGAAGTGTCAAGTAATTAATGCCAATTAAAATATATAAAATCAGTTTCTAATAAACAATATCTGTCTTCAAACCATCCTGCATAAATCCACTAAAAAACAAAAGTTGTTTCATAAAAATGCATTTAGCCGTTCTTGCGTTATAAGTGAACATGTGGACACAAGCATTTTGTAAATTTTTCTCTGGGGTTCAGTGTGCCACTTCTAATCATGGGGTGGTCACCCCTGGGCTAGAGCAAAACACCCCTGGGCTAGAGTGGGCTAGAGTGTAAAACTCAATCACATGTGTTTTGCTCTAGCCCAGGGTGGCCACCCCTGGGCTAGAGCAAAACACATGTGATTGAGCGACATAAAAGTGGCGCTTAACTTCTGCTTTCGATTTGGCGGTTGGTTTGATGGTGGTATGAGACGCAATTCCTGGTAAGGTATTAATTTAGATGATGAACAACGTAGTAGTAAATTTTTCTCTGGGGTTCAGTGTGCCACTTCTAATCATACAATGTGCCACTTTTGGCACAAGCACCACAGAGAGTGGGCTAGAGTGTAAAACTCAATCACATGTGTTTTGCTCTAGCCCAGGGTGGCCACCCCTGGGCTAGAGCAAAACACATGTGATTGAGCGACATAAAAGTGGCGCTTAACTTCTGCTTTCGATTTGGCGGTTGGTTTGATGGTGGTATGAGACGCAATTCCTGGTAAGGTATTAATTTAGATGATGAACAACGTAGTAGTACAGTTAGTATTGTGGCTATTCATCGTGAGGTTGGCTAATGGCCGGAATCTCACAGAGCAAGAACCAATTACTATATTTTACATTAAATAAGTAAATAAAACTCAGCACCAATAGCAAATATAATAATTTTAATGTGGTATAACATTTTCGAGCCAGATTAGGCTCTTCTTCAGTATCATACATTAGCTAAACATAGTTTAACAGAACATTCCAGAATAAATATTATTATAGGTAATATTTATTCTCGAATGTTCTGTTAAACTATGTTTAGCTAATGTATGGTACTGAAGAGGATCCTAATCTGGCTCGAAAACGTTATACCACATTAAAATTATTATACTTGCTATTGGTGTTGAGTTTTATTTACTTATTTAATGATTGTAAGCAAGTAGTTTTCTTTAATTTAATATATTTTACATATAGTTAATACTTCGAATAATGCGAGAAATTCGTGGACCCATTATTCGCACTAATCGAGGCCTACCTGTAGTATATACTCTTCTTCTATTATATAATTTTTTAATTTTGGATTAAATACAATAATTAAAAAAGAAAAAATTACCGAGGCTTAATTCAGATATATAGTTTTTGAATTTTTCAAATATTTTTTCTACATTTTATAAAGAATATTTTTATATATTCAAATTTTCAAGCATATTTTCTTTCAAATAATATTAATTATTTGATATTTCTAAAGAATTGGTTCAAATTAATTTTTGTTAGTTGGAAAAATTCTTTCTAACTAACAAAAAAATTGTTTATATTTGTAATCTGATACTTTCTTTTACTAAGCTATATAAATGATTGATCTCAATCTCGTGGTGATTGAACTATGATACTTATTTGTAGTAAACTATGATTTTTATTATGATTTAAAATTACTACTAGATAGTTTAATTTTTCAACATTTGAAATAATTTTTATTGAAAACTATTTTAACTATTGCATTTGTTAATTATTAAATAATTGAGTCTATAATGCAGCACTTTCTGCAGTAAATATTCAAAAGAAACTTTATTACATAGAAACATTTTTGGTACTCTGTACTATAATCAGCTATACACAAAATATAAGAAAATATCTATAAAAACAGAACAAAGTTATTTAGAAAAATTCTAGAATGTTTTAATGTATCACTTGCGCTATATTTAAATGCGATTTGCATTCTCAAAATAGATTTAAGATTAATAGCGAAATACAATGACACAATAGCCCAAATGGAAATTTTGTAAATGGCTTAAACTTAGAATGTCATTTAATGTTTAAAATTTTTGAAGTTTTCTAAAATTTAGCATTTAAAGTTAAGAAAATAAAAGTAAAAATTAAAGTTAAGGTTTTTAAATTCACATCAGAGGTCTTTAAACTCTTTGTTAATTGCATTTCACTGCAGTAGGGAGTGTTCTTCACTTACTCTGTCATTAATAATGCTGCCAGTATTTTGTCTGATAGACAATGAAAATATATGTCATCAAAGTCAATATTCAATTTATTTAATTTATACATTAAATAATATAAATAAGAATCTAAGTATATTCCAGTCTAAAAATTGCAGGGCCAAATGCAAATAAGCCATACATTATCCCTTACTTTAAGAAGCCCAGATATGGCTTTTACGGAATTTTGGATTATTGCCAAATTAGTCTTGTTAGATATAAATTTATTATAGAAAAAATAATTTTGTAATATATATTTTGTTTCCATATTATAAATAGACAACATATTTTAGGAAGGAAATATTTTGAAAAGACTGATTGTAAGTTAATTTAAATATATATATTTTTTGGTACTCTGTATTATTTAGAATTTCTATTAAAAGAATTTTAGTATTTTTTTAAAATTTTCTTTCTGTTATCAAAAAAATTTATTAAAATTTATTATAATTTTTATAATTTTGGAGTGAAATGATTGAGTCCTCTGGTTTGGAAAATAGTGAAATCTAAATCAATTTTATTTTTCAATTCAAAATCTAGTTGGGTATAGATAATATTAATTCATGCCACACTTGACATTATGGAATAAGAAAAATTTTCTAATATAAATTCAAAATTCATACATTTCTTTTAAAATTACACAAATCAACCAAAATCCAAAATTACTATAAAATATTTTATTTTAAAAATATAATGAATTATTTTTTAAAATTTTAACAAAAACCTTCGAAAATGGAATGTTTCCTTTGATAATAATAAAAACTACATTTTTTTAGCAACTGTCTCATATTTCAGTAAATACATATTTTTCCCATCTGTGATGATTAGTATCTCAACTACATTTTGCTACTACTGAATTATTAAAAAGTATGAGATAATGAATAATACAATACTGTATTTGTATATTGATTTTATCGAAAAAATTATTATTATTTCTAATTGTTTTTGTCTAATTAAAGTTATATTTTATTTACAGTAGTCATGATATAAAAAAACATTACTTTTCATTTATTTTATAGAGACGAGAAATTTGTAAAAAAATTTTTTTCGAACTACAGTAATTATAATTCATAAAAAATTAATATGCTAAACAAGCTCTATCATTTATACCAGTGATTCTCAATCACTATGCCGCGGCACACTAGTATGCCGCGAAAAATTAAGAATGAATTGTATATATGTAATTGTATGAATCATTATATTATTTATAGTCAAACATGGCTGGCTGGCTGGGTGTCCCTTTTTCGGTAGAACTACTGTACCGATTTCTATAAATAGAGTATCTTTAGAAAAATCTAACCCTCTAATTTCTACGACAATCAAAAGTTTTTGTCGTTATTCATAATTTAAAAATTAAGGAATAAAAATTAAATTAAAATTATAGTTTCTCTAAAAAGATAAAATCCGTAGGTGGCGCTATAACTTATGGGCCGCCATTTAAGGATCCCCTGTACGAGTATGTCTGTAATCTGAATGTCATAAATAAGAATAAATACGAGTATTTCTGTAATCTGAATGTAATAAATAAGAATAAATACAATAATGTGTTAATAAAAGTTCGTTGTTAAATCTAAATTATTATTTAAAATATTTAGATATGCTGCCAAATTTTAAAATATTAAAATGTGTTGCTCAAAACAGAAAACACGTTGAGAACCACTGATTTATGCTATTCTAAATTGACGACTGATGACTATCGGAATACTAATCTGGTTCATTTATATTTACCTAAAATTTATTAATATATAATAAATTATATTTACAGAAAAAATTATTTTTTTTCTCTCAAATTCTATTTTATAACATTTTATTACTTACGCGCAAAAATTAAAAAATGTGATTGTTTATAATAGAAATCAGTGAATCTGTTTCTTTTGTATTATTAAGAAAATAATATAAATACTGTATATAATTAATTGGTGTAGAAAAAAAAACTGCTGGATTTAGCTTTTAAATTTTATTTATAAAAGAAATCTTTTAAATGATAAATAAATTTAATAATAGTTCTAAACAGATCATTTTATAATCCATTTATAATTTATTTAAATGAATTAAATAAAATAAAATAAAATTGCTAGTCAACTATAGAATAAAATCATAATTAACTGAAATCTGTCAAAATCACTCATTTATTTTATAGACAAATTTTGTTTTATGTCAAAATAAATATTTCTTAAACTATTTTTTAACCATTTATGAAAATAAAAAAAAATCCTTGATTTTTTTTATTATATATAAAAATACATTTCTATTAGAACACTTGGATCTTCTCCTTCATAAAATAATCCAAATAATCAACGTTCCATCATACTTATGAGAGAAATTTACTGTTTTCTACAACTATAAAACCAAACAACTACTGCATTACATTGTATTATTCTGTCAAAAGCAACAAGTATTATATATAAACAAATATTATGATGTTCATAATCATCCGCTTATCTAAACTTGAACCATTATTTACAAACTTATTATTTAGGTTTTTCATTTAGTTTATTTTTAATATTTATATACAATATTTTATGCTTATTTTGGTTTTTAAAAATAAATGGATGTTTTCAATTCAATTCAGCTAAAACAAGTTTTCGTAAAATAAATTGATTGCAAAAAATTTAGATTTCAATTTTTCTTTGGGTTGTCCTTACTAGTTCTACAATAGCTTACATTCAAGATGCCTATGATTGATGACGAGTTGAAATGATTAAATGAAAAATAGAATAAATATAAAATGGACAAGTAAAATATATAAAAAATATAATAAGTTTACCTGTGAAGTATTTTTTTTTAAATTTTATTCTTAGAAAAACCATTTTTTATTCAGAATATTTTTTTCTGTAAAATACTTATTTATTTAGTATATAGAACTAAATTTTAATTATGGTGATATAATTATTTCATATACTTAAATATGAAAATTTTAATTTTGGACTTATAAAAACAATTATTATTAACAAATTTATCTTCAGAATTTGACGAACAATTTTTATTGTTTTTTTTAGTGAATTATTTTAACGATTAAAATCATTTTATAAAAAATGTAGAAAACACTAAATTTTCCGCATAATTATATTAAACATGATTTATTTTAATTCAAAATAAATATCGAAAAGAAAATGTAATGAATAAAACATTTGTTTTCTCCAATATTAAATAGATATTTATTAATGAAGTTGAACTTGAAACTATGTTCTTAATGTTTCTGAAAAGAAAATAAATTCAGAAACATTAAGAATATATTTAGCAACTGATTTGTCTTTGGCATCATTATGGATATTATATGGATGAATTATTATTATCATTATAGCATATATATGGATGAATTATTTATATCTGATGCACAAATAAATCAATTTACGTACACAATTACAGGAATACCTCGGTTACCGCGTTTTCGATTATCGCGATTCTCGATTTATCAGCGGTTTATATTTGATACCAAAATTCCAATTATTGCGCTCCAAATTCGAATTATCGCGGCCTTGAATATAGCCGACTATATATGCAACTAAAATTACATTTGCTCTCCAGGTAGCTCTCTTTAACACTTCGTTTTTATCCGTCGGCGCTTGCTCACCACTCGTCAGTAACTGTCCACCTTTACCTTGAAGTACCTGGGACAGGACCGGCTTAACCCGGTAAGCAGACGATGCACCACATCGGGGCGCAAAAATTATCATTTTCTCAATATTATTACTCAGCAATATTGCTGAGTAGATGTTACAAGAAAGCTGCACCGGGACCTCTAGAGCCGGTACTGCATGTGAATAATTATCTCTCTTCTTATTTACCCCTATTAATGAATGCTAAAATAAACAAGGATGATATCAAGTCTATAGCTATCAAGTAGAAACGTAGAGTAATCAGCTTAGAAGATTAGTACGTTTAGCACATTTCTTTTTTCCTGAAAAATCCATTTCTTGAAAAATCATTGGCAACGATCATCCATTTTACATGCATTATTTATCCCGATTATCGCGGATTCGATTATTGTGGTATTTTTCGTGGCAATAATAACCGCGATAATCGAGGTATTCCTGTATTAAATTATAAATTGTGTGTTTATATTTGTGTATTAGTTCAGCAAAAATTGACTTAAAAATTAAATTTTTTTAGTTTATTATCTTGTTTCTTTATATGTCAGTGGCATATAAGAAATCATATTTTAATCATTTATAAGTTATCTTATGGAAATTGTCTTCTTGTTTCGAATTTCCTGTTAAACTATATACTATAATAATATTTTCTGAGCAAACGTCAAGTTTTATATTGTTTTCAGTGATGATAATGTATATTAAGTTACCAAATAACAACACGTTCAATCAGTTCTTACTGGAAATTCATTCTCTTCTTGATATTTATCATCCATATTGAAGTGTTGTTCAGGGATTCCTGATTTCATTTAATTTAAAAAATTATTTTATAATATACAAAACGAGGCTCTAAACTTTTTCAAGAACTAGATGTAACATTGGATTATGATATGTCCAACTATTGATAGATACACGTACAGCGAATAGAATAAAATTTTTCAAAACTTGTACAGTATATAATTATAAACCTTATTATTATCTCATTATATATTTATGTCACAATCTATAACATATCAGTATTATTATATTAATCTATTCATCATTTTATTGTTTATTATAGCTTATTATGTCATATTAACCTTTTAATATATAATTAAAAGGTTTATACCATTTCATACACATATATATATATTTTTAAAAGCTGTGTGTTAAATTATTTTGTTAACAGAATTCATTCTAAACTTTCATAAATATTTTAAATACATATATTGTGATTCTATATATTACTTAAGTTTAAATAAAGCATTATTTTATATTTTAATCTTACGTTTTTATTACCATAGATATAGGATTTATCTAGGCATTAAGATTTAATAACATATGCTTATTAATATTTATATTATTTTTGAGAACATATGTTGATAATTTAATGTTTTATTAATCTTTGAATCACAGATAAGCTTTTTATGTGATAAATCTCTCTTAACTGCTTTTATCATCAAAGAAACAAGATTAATTCTTATTATGTGATTACGTATATAACTAATTAAAATTATCTTAAATTTTGTTTCCTATAGATATATATATATATACTTACTCTTGATAAGTTATATAAAAATATACAGGAAAGTTGATATGGCATTCTTAATTAAAAAACTATTTGTAGCGACGCGATTTTGTAACAAGGAAGTTGACTAACTTTCTATTTATGTGAAATAAAAAGTTCTCTAGAGATGATAACTCTAAAATGATTGGAGATAGAAGGCTTCGTTAATTCATTACTTTATCAGATAATTTTGAATGGAGGACTCCAGTGGAGCCATATTGCAGAAATAATGATTTCAGAAGCTATTTATGTCCTCATTCAAGAATATGTTGATAGTTAACGTCAAGCTATTTTTAAAGAAGAAACTAATCATAAATACCTCTTTAAAAGTTTCGTGTATATTTAAAACAGATAAATCATTTATCTGATAAAAAAATATATGAAATATAACTAATGTTGCTCTTGTTGAAAAATTATATAAATGTAAACATTTAATATTATCTAATTTTTTTATTATTAAATAAAGCAGAATTTTATTAAAAATGAATAAAATCGAAAATTTATAATTAAATTTCAAAACTGATATGAATAAATTTAATTAATAAATTTTTAAAAGAATTTGAAAACAGGGAAAAAATGCAAGTGAGATAAGAGCATTTAAATCGAGGAAACTAATGCATGCTAAAGCCGAGTATTGTAAGGAAGCCGAACGTATCCGGTGAGGAGACAAATATTTTGGCCGGAGCTGTACTTTGCATCAAAATTTTTACTCGAACATTGAATTTTTTCTTCCATTATTTTTTTTATATAAAATTTCTAAATTTGATCTTATGCAATCTAAAATTTATCATTTATATGTGTAAAAATTTTTCATTTTTTTTGAGTTCTAAATTTGATCTTATGCAATCTAAAATTTATCATTTATATGTGTAAAAATTTTTCATTGTATTTTAGTATATATAATCACAAGCATAGGGGTTAAGCATGTTTATACAATAGATCTTAGAAAGTAAATTTTATGGTCCAGCATTTATCAGGTAATAATAATGCCTGACTAAGAGTTTCAATCTGCAATTGTTTAATATATAATGCCAGTCAGTCAAGAGTGATGACTTGATCATATGATCCTTTCAATTATTTGATTTTATATATCATTTTTGTTAAAAAATTAAATTGATCAGTATCAGATAAAATAACAGAGAAGACATTTCATTTATTTTGGGACACTATCTTGGATAAATATTATACAATCTGAAAGAAATATATACACAATATTGAAAGATTGATTCCTAGAAGGTTTCCAATATTGAAATGATTGATATTCATTCATATTATGCAGAACTATTGGTCAAAATTATATATTATGTAAAAATAATCCAATTCAAATGAAATTTGCATATATTATTGGGATCTGTTAGAGAATCATATATCCTAATATAATAAAATCATTATCACTATATAATAAAAAAATCAATTTTGATTATTTTATAGCCTGTGTTCCTCTAGCAGATCCCAATAATATATGTAAATTCTATATAAATTTGCATTAATATATATTTTTTGACAAACATGCTTCAATCTGAAGGAAATATACAGGGTGTGCCAGCTAAATACGGACAAATTTCAAATTGAATTTCCCGCCATATTTGATGTCAGTGCTACGACGCTGCTGACGTGCAGAACTATTGGTCAAAATTATATATTATGTAAAAATAATCCAATTCAAATGAAATTTTCATATATTATTGGGATCTGTTAGAGAATCATATATCCTAAAATGTTGCTATCTCGTAATGAGATGATATGGAGACTTCAAACTTAGAACGGATATACATCTACTAAAATGAAATAAAAACATCCAGAATTTTAATGATACACTGTGTTTCTGATATATCTTTGCTAATATCTTAATAAATAAATAAAAAATATGTAGCAACATAAGCAAATATGAAAAGTATTTAAAATCATTTCAAAAGCCAACATTAAATAGTTTCGTATTGTCTTTTTTCATGTTTTGAATGGATTACCATTTTTTAAACGGCAGCCACTTTGTAATGACCCTCAAGATTAATGATCATGTATATCAACGTTTCCCAAACTTTCTATGACGGAAACACTTCACACATCCTTAAATTTTTACGGAACACTGGTTATTTTATAGACAGTGAAATCTCTGTTCACGAACTTAATTCATTCCTGAAGATCGTTCGTAAACCGAAACTATTTTCCCCATAGGGGAATTAATGTAAAATAGATTAGGCCGTTCCTGGACCCCAGATGATTGCTTATTTAAACTTTTGCAACAGTATTTTGTGCAGACGTTCTTAACACATAATCAATAGAAACCATTAAATCTATCGCAGAAAGATAAACACAATACTAAGCAAATCAAATATAGGCGAAAACTTAGTTTTACCGTACCTGTATGGAGGAAAGTTGACGCCGTAAGTGGAAGGTGGTGAGGAAGTGAAATGTTATTGTTTGGAAGGGGATTCTTTTTCTTTTTTTCTGTCTCTGGTACCACTTGACTCTGCTTCAGACCCATTAGGCCTCTATCTTACTAAAAAGTTGTCCCGTATTGATTAAAAGTACTTCTGGGAGACCCTACATCTTCCAGCAGGACGACGCACCTGCGCACACCAGTCATTTAATGCAAAACATTTTGCGCACATCAGTCATTTAGTACAAAACTGGTTGTCAGACAATGTCGATGTTTCACATTTAGTGCAAAACTGGTTGTCAGACAACGTGAATATGTTTTGGTCTGGCCTCCTAACAGTCCAGATTTGAATCCTTTGGACTACTACGTATGGAGTGTTATTGAAAGGGTCTCTAATAGGTCGAGACATCCTATGTGGCATCTCTCCAGGCCGCTATTGAGGCAGCATTTTTGAATCTGGACAAGCAGGTGTTGCACAGGGCATGTCATTATTTCCGGTCGAGGATCGACAGAAAGAATTACATCGAAGTAATTTTAATCTAAACAGATCCAAAATTAATGTGCAAATGATAATTTCGATAATTTTAATCTAAAGGGATCCAAAATTAATGTGCAAATGATAATTTTCATCCCAAATTAATGTGCAAATGATAATTTTGATAATTTTATTGTTTTCAAATGATAATTTGATAAATTTATTCTTTTTGTTAAATAAAATTTTGTTTAATTAAATTGTCTATTTTGTCCGGATTTAGCTGGCACACCCTGTATATGCCAATATTGCATATATATTTCCTTGAGATTGGACAATATTTATCCAAGATATTGCCCAAAATAAGTATCTTTTCTCAGTTATTATATCTGATATTGGTCATTTTCAACAGACTTGGTCCTCTAGTGTAACTTAATAATAATGAAATTTATCCAAATCAGATAAAAATATATGTGCTAACATGCATACTGATGCACATACCTAATTCATATACTCTTATTCTATTTAGGAATGAAAAGGGTCAAACATGTATTGTTTTGTAAAACATTATACTATAAGAATTCAGAAAAATTTTATTATGTTTGCAATAATAAGACAGTTTTATATTAAAACATATCCAAAATAAAATAGACCATCAGCTATGAAATTAACAGATTTTTGATAAATAAAATAAGCCATCAGCTATGGAAATAGACCTAATAAAGATTTCATCATTGAAAAATGACATATCGGATCCCAGCTGTTGGATATCATCATCAACAGCTGGGATTGTGATTCTCTCTATAACTTGGGAATAGTTAATAGAGAATACAAAAAGTCTTAATATAAATATATTATTAAAACTATTAATAAATTAAGTTAATTTTTAATGTATTTAAAATCTGAATTTTGTTCTTTAATATCTTTCATGTTCTGAAGATGTAGATTAATTTCTCTAAGCATTCAATAAAAATTAAAATTTTGGTTCTTCATAGTTTGTTTTTATTTATTTACTAATTATGATCATTTGACTAGATGGCTATACATTTAGAGAAGAGAATCATTATGGATTTCAGAATGTGATAGAATTAAATATCTTGAAGAATTTTAGATAATTTTTTAAATTAAACAAAGAGGAATCAAAATATTAAATTTTGTAATAATGTACTTAAAATTTTAATATTAAGTATTGATATTTAAAAATGTATTGATAAATAAAATCAAATCAACATCAGCATAACTGATTTTATAAAAATTTATATAGCTTTTCATGAAAAATATAATTTCTTACTTTTAAGAACCATGAAAGGAGTCTTATGAATAAAATAATAATATAATTGTGTTGTATCCAACAGAACCTGATCGCCACCAAATTTTACAGATCGATACCACCATATTCCCTAAAAAATTAAAATTATTTTAATCATTAAATTAATATAAATTTGCAATTCACATATATTGCAAAAATTATTATATGTACAGATTTTGAATGGAAATAAATCATCAATGGCTCATGTACATAACAGTTAAAATATTAATTATCCTATTAACCAGATGATGTATTTCCAGAATATTCTAAACTAGAAATTACTCGCTCATATAAATGAGCGGAAATATACTATTGCGATTTAATCTTATAATATTTTATATAACAGGATATTGATAATAATAGCTGATCTTGCATATTTATTTACTATATATTTTATTAAGCATTAGTTTAAATGTGTATAATTTTGTTAATAAATAGAAATGCCACAAATATAATAATGGGCCCCACGGGCCTCGTGCGCCCATGGGGACTTCGCAATGCTCCCCCTACGGGCCCGTGGGGACAATTCGTATTGGGAGCCCGTGGGGCCCGGGAATTGTCCCCATGGGCCTGTGTATTTGGGACGTCCATTTGGGTGTTGTTTGTATTTGGGATGTCGATGGTGTATTTGAGAATTGTCCCCATGGTCCCATGGGGACAATTCGTATTCGGAGCCCGTGGAGCCACCCTACGGGTGCCAGGGGGAACCGGGGGCCCACGGGCCCCACAGGACTCTCTCTACGGATAGGACTGCACCCCCGTGGAGCGGGTAGTTTACAACATGATGAATAGTTATAATTTCTTTGTGTGATACTGTAAAATATAAGCAAATTTCATTTCAGATATGTAATATATCACTATCGTAATTATGGATACAGAACAGACTTAACTGCAAATTCAACATAAAATTTCCTTTAAAATAAATCATCCAATAAAAAGGTATGATATAAAAATACTGATTGAAGACAAATTGATTCTGAACAGTATTCCCTATCATAATCAGTAATAATTCTTTTAGCTAAGTAATTCTGTAAAAATCCAATAATAGTAATGCAGGTAAGTTATCTATTGCCCCTTACTTTGACACTTAGTGCCATCTAATGATATTTATTGTCATAAAATAAAAATTGGGCCCCTAGGGCCCTAAAAAAATGGCCAAATAAAAAAAGATCTGTTGTTGCAGACATCTGAAAATTAGACCTTTCTAATGATACCATATTTATAGAAATCGGTATAGTGGTTCGATCGAAAAAGGGACATCCTGTCAGCAGCCTCGTTTGACTATTAATATATATGATCATTTTTTTTTTAAATTTCAGTATCTCTGTTTTCTTTTAAAATTTCGATCACATTGATGTACCCCTCTTGTAAATGCAGTTTGGGAGAAGTTATATTTTATTCAAATGTGAATAATTATAAAAAATGTTTATATTTTAATATTTGCTTCATAAAACTTATGAATTTGACAAAAAATTTAAATAATGCAAAATATAATTTAACATGTTTTGTATAAATACTATGCACTATACTTATCAAAGGAAAATATACTGTCAGACCATAGTATCTGGGATCTCTATATAATGTAGATATGCTAATATATCTGATATTTCCATTCAAGTTTGTACAATCTCCAATGGATCAATAAATAAATTATAATTGCTATTATGCAAATTTGCACTTCCATAAATGTGGTGTAATGGATGCATTTTTCCATTTCATTAATTATGATAAAATTTCTTTTGAATGTTTAAACTTTGATTTCACTTTTTTATCTCTTGTCTTGTTATTTGAATGCCTTGTAATGACTGCTGCTGAAAAACCCCATTATTTCCAATCAACATGATAATGATTTGTTTCTTCAAATTAGGCAAGTTTGTTTTAGCATCAATTGAAAGATACATTAAAATTTCAAAGTAGTTTAAAAAATGAAAACATCTACAGCTTATACGGGGTTGAGGTGGATCGATTGTGTGGCCACCATGCTCTTCTGATCCTCAAGATTTCTTTTTCTGGGATTACATAAAGGAAGTGTACGCAAAAAACACTTGAGTTAAGAGACATGATTATTGAAGAAATTGCAACTGAAAAAATATAATAACTATGTTTTGTTTTACACACAAAAAAAATTCCTTATTATGATCAAATATAAAAATAAAATTATGACATAATACATACTATATGTAGCCACCATTTTGAATTCCACTGCCATATGTCAATTTTGAAATGGTGGTGATATGGCAAGACAGCTACACTATAGTAGGAATGGGCAGCAAAATTCATTTAATAAAACTCAAGTACATAGATCTGTACTTTTATTTTTTTGGAACAGATATACATGCACTCCTTGAATTATGAACATTCATATTTACGAATATGATATTTAATTTTAGAATTTAAATGATATTTCAAAAACTTCAATAATTTTAAATAATTATAACAGAATGTTCTAACAATCAATATAATGTAAAATTACACAATTAATTAATGTATTAGCTAGTTGAGTGCCTTTGACGAAATAGTTGTCAAAATGGCAGAACAAAAATCTATAAAAAGCAATATAAATAAATTCAATCCTGAATTATACAGTGGAGCTATTGTGGAGTGGATTTTTTTTGTTTTTATTTGGTGAAAATAGGTACCTCCAATGATAGGTCCTAAATTTTCTGATTGACAAAATTTCTTTTTTAATTCCATTCTAAAGATGGAAAAATGTGAATGGATTGTATTTGTAAAATTTGGATTATTTTTTATCGAATCGTATCGATTCTGCTTTCTATTCTATCATATTTTAGTAATCTTATTTTGATTTTGGGGTGAGATAAATTTACTTTTGAAATTTTAAGCAAAACATGGTATTTTATTTTGATGAACTGTAAAATTTATAAAATTGAAAAAATTTTGCCAATAATACAAAAATTTTGGTTAATTCTGTTAAAATAAATATAATACAAAAATTTTGGTTAATTCTGTTAAAATATAGAATATTTTTACTTATTTGGTCTTTTATTGAAATATAGAATATTTTTACTTATTTGGTCATTTATTGCTTTACTTTTATAGATAATTGTGTAAAATACAAGAAAATCCTAATGTAAACAACCCCAGGCAATAAACGGAGATGTGGCACTTTTTTGTAAAATACAAGAAAATCCTAATGTAAACAACCCCAGGCAATAAACGGAGATGTGGCTCTTTTATTGTTTTATGACAGCCAGTCGTTTTGCAGGAAATTGTGGCCAAACCTACTTTACTGCGCTGCTTGTGGAATTGGGTGTAGAGTGTCAACAAACTATCTCAAGGCCAATTAGAATAAAGTAGAAAATATTATAGCTGTTTATGTAGGATTGTGAATGATTTTCATATATTATATGTTTTTTGCTATAATTTCGAAAATTTATAAAAGATTAAAATAAAAATTATTGAAATGAAAATAAAACCATATCAATAAACATATTTTATTAAAAAAATGACAATATTTTAATAAATTTTTGTCAATTTTTGATTAATTAATTAACTAAATAAATTAATTAAAATTTTTATAATACTTCGTTTTTTATCGATAATTTTTTAAAATATTATCTGATTTTCTTCATTCATACCTCATTTTATTCAGAAGACTTGCTACTATCAGAAAATACCAAATATTTTGTTGGATGCTAAGATTTCATATATAAAAATCATGTTTTCTTCAATCTTATATAATGAAAAAAATTATGAAAGAAATAAAATTTAAAAGAATTTGTTATATTGTTAGAATCACAATAAAAAACCTAATAAACTTTGCACAGGTTAAAGTAATATTTCAAGATGGTAGTGATTATATATAAAAAAGAACCCTTGTTTTATAATCAAAACTTTTCTTTCAAATCTGTGAAATAAGAAACTTCTAATTGGTACAGTTGTGAAATATATTATTACAAAATAATTATAAAGTTATTTCAGTGCTTTTGAAGGCAAAACAACAGCATTATCTGAATTACAAACAATTCAGATTATTAACAAAAATTATGTACAATTATGTTCATGATTCGAGGAATGCATGTATTAAAAAGCTAGAAAGAGAATTAACCAATAATATTTGTGAATTTTTTTTGTTATTCTATAATTATAGATTCTATTAAAAAGAAATCAGCATATATGTCTATAAATTACTTATATCATCATATTATAAAATGGAACTTCTTAAAAATATATTATTTAAAATTATTATTTGATTAATAAATAAACTGACAAATTAATTTAATTATTATTTTTATAATGAATGAAGTTATTTTCAAGAAGTGTTATTTTAAAATTATAATATATTTAATAATACTCACCACTGCTACTGGTAAAGCTACCATGAACACTAAAGCATATAATCCTAAGACCTATAAAAAATTTTTTTTTAATTACTTTTGTCAAGCAAATTATTACTTTTATATTATGCCAAAGCTAAACTACATTGTAGAGCTCTCAATTTATAAAGATATCAACTTTTAAAGAAAAGACTATAATTATCAGAGAAAATCATTAAATTATTCATTTTATTTTTAAAAATTTCAAATAAAATTGTTTCCATTCCATTCTTTTTACTTAATTAGCAACAAGTTAAAACTATAATGATCACTTTTTTGGCATCTGTTATTTTCTTTATATTTTGATAAAAGGCAGAATAAAGGCTTTGAATGGAAAATGATACATACATCAGTAAATTATTTCTGGTGTTTATGATCAGAAGATTCTGGTTTGTTATTTTCTTTTTCAACATCAAATTAGTTTTATTTAATTATTTATAGGTTTTGATTTTTGGTTTTTTTTTAATGTATTAATCATAAAAGAATTAACGATTATTTTAACATAAATCTGTAGACTTCTAATTATTCTATATTGTAAATACAGCAATACCTCACACAGTCCGGTTAATTCGTTCCTCTTTCTTACTGGATTAATTGAAACCGAACTGTTTGAGGTACATAATCCATGGGAAAAATTATAATTGGTTTCAAGAAATTTTCGATTTGCTCATATTTTTTTAAATTGTAAATTCTTACATTAATAATTATTTCGTTATGCATTAAACATTAAAATCTTTCTAAAAGATTTCTAACAAAATAGAAGGGGGCAGAAAGTGGGTCCATAAAGAGAATAGATAAAGAGAGCTTGCCCGGAGGCGAATGCATTCGCTTTCTCCAAGTTGGCCGCTTGACACTATTCCAAATACAGAGTGACACTCTGCATAAAGTATGGTAAGGCTGATAAGTTGTTGTTGTTGTTGTAAAGATATAGAGGACATACTCATTGGTTTAACCCTTGAAGAATGAAGGATGAAGAGAGAAGAGTTCAGGAAAGTTAAGGGAAAGGCTTAAAGTCCTGTCATGAGGAGTATGACAGGTCACTAGGAAAAGAGAGGAGAAGAGCAACCAAGACCCCACAGGATTCGAGATCTAGCATCGGAAATTAATTAAAAACAAAAACAGATATAAAACTTCCAACTTGGAAGTGTGACAGAGTGAGTCTTTTGTAGCTGGCAACAAAAGTCAATTTTAACCATATGAGTTTTTGATGAACTGGCCAGACTGACATAAAGCGATTGAACAATTCACTCAGAATTCAAACAAGTTTGATTTTGAGCGACAAACAGAGACAACAAGTCTGTTCTTGTGGAATTTAAGTAATGAATTCCAGAGCATTAATAGAGAACTTTTGATTTCAAAAATTCAAAGCAGATCTCTATTATGGCAAGACATACAGTTACAATTTGGTGTTTAACCAGACTCACAATTTTTAGCACTCATAATTATAAAAGATTTAAGTCACAAAACAATCAAATGTGGAATTATAATTTAAAAATTAGGCAAACAATAGAGTAATTCACATATGCACTTGAGAGGCTGGCACTATAACAAACGTTAAGATAAATTTGGCAACACTGGAGCAGCTCCTGCTTGTCTCAGCTCGTCAAATAGTGGCTATTCAAGTCATATACAGGTAGTAAGTAGCAAGCACACTTACATTTCATATATATTCTAAAAAAATAAAGTAAATTAAAAATTTTTTATTAACAATTACAATCCGGACTATAATGAAGCCCAGACTATTTGAAACCAGACTATGCAAGGTATTGTTGTATGTATTTCAATGCTTTCTTACTAATGATCATTCATTAGTAAACATTCATTCTTCATTTAAAAAATAACTTTTTTTTTTTTAAATTATATCCTCTAATTTATTTTTTATTGATTACTAATATACAAGTTAATCTGTTGTAAAATTATTCATTCTGAAAAATTGAAATTTATTACTTTATGAGATTATAAGAGTTCATTTCAGTGATGTTTCATGTAAATACTCTTCAATAAATATTTTCCTAAATGCTGTATGATGCATTTGTGTCTCACTTTTGCTGTCTTGTTTTTGATTCTAATATTTCATAGTCTTTCAAGAATTTATTAATATATATTGCTCAAAACAAGTAAAAATCTCATAGCAATAAATGAATAAAATTCATATCTAGCAGAGTGATTTCAAATGTTAATGTGAAAAGGAGAGAAAAAATACACTGATATTATCATAATGTTTATATTCCTATCTAAAAAAACAGACAATTTCAAGCTATTAACTCTACAAACATGCATTCACTATCATTTTTTACCATTTTTACTTAGAAGCTACTTTAGAAATTATTTATGCATATGTTTCAGTATAAATTATGAAAATGAGCATACAAGATTTACACATTCAGTATGTTTAACTGTTCTTTCATAAACTAAAACAATTGTTTTAATCTAATTTTCACAATCAATTAAACATAAAAATTAAAACTTTAAATAGAGTAAGAAATATAATGAATAAAATCAGAATTCAAACTATATCAGCTTATAATGAAAATGCAAAATCAATACTCTGTAAAACAAAGAAAAAAATTTGATTCTTCATAAATTTTATTTTTATTTGCAGAATCTCTCTTCATATTAAAATTTTATACATTTATTGTCTTTTAAAAACAGCAATAATAATGTTATCCCTGATGTTAATATTACGAATCAAATGAAGTTAACATGATTTTATAGTGATGAAAAAAGAATCACAATAAAAATAATCCTATCAGAATTAGAGAATTCCATTTTAGATAGGATTATTTTTAAAATAAAAAGTCTCATAGGGTATTCTAAAACTCATTTCATTTCAAGATTATTATATCAAATTAAAAAATTTTGCAGTTTTAATAATTTTATCTTGTTTTACATATATTTTTGGCAATACAGAAAACAAACTTTTCAGTATCTATATATGCATTATGATAAATCTGCAGACTAAACAACAAAAAAAATTCAGTATTTGTTCAGGATAGAATTACTAGTAATTCCTAATATTATAATTCTAACATCTAAAGAATATAGTAAAATAATTCAACACTACTCTAGTTTTTATTGATAATTACATAAATTTATATACAATAAATCTGAAAAGATTCACAATGAAACTAAAAATTTCATCATTATTGAAGTAAATAAAGCTTCAAACAGATGTAGTCAAAGGAAAATGTTAAAATTATCAAGTTCATTACATAAATGAATGATGCACAGCACAATTTTAAGTAAAAAAACTTAATTTATTAAAAAATTATTTAATTTATAACACAACTTTAATTGTGTTACTGCTCTTGTAGGCTTAATTAAGTTTAAGCCTACAAGAGCAGTAATAGCTGAATCTTTAATCAATAATAACCAAACATTAACTAAATATCCTCCAGTAATACAACAGATATAACAAATTTTAACCAAAGTGGCTCTATCATTAATTTCAGTTTATTCTAAATTAATTTGTACTGCTAAGTTTATTTTGCTAATAATTGATTATTATTTATTTAAGAAAAATTTTTAAGTAATTTACCCAAACTGAATTTTCTTTTTCTACTATCCAAGATGGTAGAGCAATACCAAATGATGTTGCTGAAAAATCAAATAGAATATGTTTTTATTTTATTACTGAAAAATCACCACTTAATATTTTCTTCAGCTATTATTCCGCACACGTACTTCTAAAGTGGCACAAGTCAAAAACTTGCATTTTTGTGTTTTAAAACTTGGGAAGCAATCCTCCATCAGCTTTTGAAACAGTTTTCCTAAAGCCTACAAATTTTGAAAAAATTATTAGTTATATAATGGTTTTTGGTTAAGCTAATTTCATAGTTTTTCCAAATTTTCCGAAAATGTTCATTTTTGGAATGTTCAAATGTTCATGGTTGTGTCACTTTAGAAATACATGTGAGATTTGTTTTTCAATGTATGTATTTTTCAATAATCAATAAATAAATATTTAACATCTATTTAAATGTGTAAAATTTATAATAATTATAATTTTTTTATAAAATAACTTAAATTCAACCTCCAGGTCCATCAGGATTCCCATACATTTCCCAATTCTTACGAGCTTCATCATCTGTCAAGCTATAAATTATTTAATATTTAATTTTATATAAATCACTATTTTAAAATTTAAAATGAAATTACATACGCAGCATAAGCTTTAGCTATCATCATAAATTTTTTTTCATCTCCTGTCTCTTTATCTGGATGATATATTAAACTTAATCTACGATAAGCCTTCTTTATTTCACTCATGGAGGATGCCTGAGAATACAAACAATTGTTTTTTCAATTCAACTAATTATTAATTATTATATTTATGAAATTCAATATATAAAATTTACAATAATAAATACAATCAATTTTTAAAATTTGAACAATTCAGCATATAAGAATGGCAATAACAAAGAAAACAAATTTCAAATATTTCTCATTGTGAATCAGGATCAATTTTACATAATATTATTGATGTGGGAAATAACAGGTTTATCAAATGCTATTACTTATTGGTCATATCATTAAAAATATAGTGTGTATATGTAGTACGTACACACACGTACGCACACACACAGTGGATTCTGCGTAATTGGGACAAATTTCAAAGAACAGAAACCAAACTAATACATAGTTTAAACACTTAATTGGGATAACTAATAACCTAATACATAATTTAAATGCTTAATTGGGACAACTTTTAACAATTGGGACAATAGCAGAAAAGGAATTTTCAATTTTTGATATATTTTACAGATTTTTCAAAAGTATGGCAACACTACATACACTAATACTTGTTCTGTGCTTTCTTAAAAAATTCCTTATATAAAAATTATAACAACATTTTATTATACTGGTAATTTTTCAGGTTAAACCTTTCTACAAGACAATACAGACTAACACAATGGAGCGGGTCATTTTTTATTGTCTTATCCTTCTCAACTTATAATTGGCCATTTTCCCCGACTGGTCATATTCCCCCGTTTTACCCTAATGAACTTCCAGAAAATAACACTTATAGTGATAGGATACCCAGCTGTGATGGAGTATGTTCTGTTTTGAAGCTCAAGAAATAACAATGAATTGCTTATAACAACAACTTTAGGATTTTAATTTAGAGGATATTGTAGATAGATGTTATTTTTGCCAACCATCAAGTTTGGAATTTTTAGATCAATATTGTACCTTATTAATCGTTTGAATATTCGGAGTATTGTTTTGATTAAACTTGGTTATTTTTATATTCAAATAAGCAGCTCCACTGTTTTCAAGTTAGAGAATTTGATTACAATATAACTTTCAAATTTATACAATATTAAATTTTATTAACGAAACAGCTATTGTTATATTTATAATCTTTTATGTGTTCAATAAAATACAGTAAGACCCCGCTTAACGCTATTCCGTTTAACGCTTTTTCGATATAACGCGTATTTTTTCGAATTTTATATTTTTATTGATTCACTTTGGAGTAGTTATTCTTACATAAATCCGAAATCGCAGGAATTTGTTTTATTGTACTCCTATGCCGTCTCACAGTGCATTTGATATCAGTGCAGTGCAGTACATACGAAAGTCTACTGCTATCAGACTTCCTATTTATGATCTGTCATCAATGTTATTTTACAGTTAAATTTTACAGTTTTACAGTTTACAGTATTTTACAGTTGTCAGTTTACAGTTAAAAATAACAATTATCCCATTTTAGTTTTAACCTGAATGCTGTCTGTCACTTTAAACTATAGTTCCTTGAAGTTTTTCTTTCATCAATATTTTTTCATTGTTTACTGCAATCTGATTATTGCTTTTTGTTCTTAAAACTTTCTTTTTTCATTGTTTATAGTTTACTATAATCTGATTACTGCTTTTTGTTTTTAAAACTTTTTTTCTAATTTTAAGGTATTTTCATGAATGATTTATGAATACAAATCGATATTAGCAATAAAAATGCCTATAATATTTTTCATGAATGATTTATGAATACAAATCGATATTAGCAATAAAAGGTTTTTCATGATTTATGAATACAAATCGATATTAGCAATAAAAAATATCTATAATTAATATAATACATGTTACAAAATAAAATAAAATAAATGCTATGTATATATTTTTTATTCACTGTCCTGTTTCATCTGTCCTCATTATTTACGTGTTAAAAGGATCTCATTTAACGCTGTTTCATTTAGCGCTTTGTTTCCTTGGAACGTATCCACCGCGTTAAACGAGGTTTTACTGTAGCTCTTGACGTTAATAACTTGGTAATAATATTTTAATGGGAAATAAAGATTAAAAAAATGTAATTTTTGTAACGTTGGAACTCTTGTTTCAAAAAATAAAAATTAAAAAAAAATCAATCAATAAAATTGTTGAAATTAATTAATTTTCAATTTGACAGTTTAAATTAATTATTTTCAATTGATAAATCGTGAATGAAAAAAATATTTTTTTTTTAATTATTATTTTCCCAATTGATTGTGTGGATGAAAAGATTATTTGTTATTATTTAAGAATAAACGGTTGTTCATTCTGAAGTGAATTGATTAAATTCATATTTGTCATTTTAATAAATATCAGTTTAATTAATTTCTTGAAGGTTCTAATTAAGCTATTGAATAGTAATTTGTTATCAACATAATTTTAATATCTTACATTTTACTTTTAATCGAGATGCTATTTTAAAATATTTTCCTAGTAATCTCGGAATATTTACAAATACTGTATGATTCAGAATATAAAAAAAATGCATATTATTAACTTGTTTTTCCGTTATTAATTTTGATGTTGAAGTTTATCGTTAAAATTAATCTAATGCTTCAAAATTTGTTGATGGTTAGTATGAGAAATAAAGCAAATGATAATGATAAAGAGAATTTAACTCATTTTCCTGATCATTTTCGTACAAAAACAATAAATTTATTGTACTAGACAGCAGATAATAATTATTTCTAAAATGGATTGAATGATTCATTAGCTTTCCGAATTCCAAATTTATTGGACTAGACAGCAGATAATAATTATTTCTAAAATGGATTGAATGATTCATTAGCATTCAGAATTCCAAAAAAAATTTATTTAAATAAAATTTGACTCCCTTCCAGTTTTAAATTCAATTTTTCTTTTTTTTTTCTATCAGTCTTTACTTATCTAAAATATTCTGCAATTTAAATGAAATATAAAACATAACATTTCCCAAATGAAATGATGTAGATTTATATTATCAAGATTTTATTAACATAAAGTTGCGAACTTGATAAAAACTTTTAAAAAGTTAAAAAATATAAATAAGTTTTCATCAGCGCAGTAAAAACTGGAAGGATTCCAGAAAACTAGGCATATTTTAACTTTTATCTTTTAAATATTAACAGCAATAAAATAAAATTAAACTAACTTCGAAATGTTAAATTTTCTAAAGAGAAATATCGTGTTATTTGTTAATTCGATAAAATATATCATTTAATGGTGAACTTTTACACTTAAAAGTATAATTAAAACTTTTTCGAATTCTTATCAAATAGAAAAATTGTTAATTCAACTGACGTACGAAGTAAAACCGCAAATAAAAAGGAAGCAAATCTTAATTTGCTAATTTGCATACTTAGCATTGAACAAGCTCTACTTGTGATTGAATAAACTATACAATGAACTGTACAATAGTCTAACATTCCCAACAATCGCATTCTCACTCTAATTTCTATTCTTACGGACTTCGTAAACTTGTAACAACAAATTTAATTAGACTCTGAGAGAACTAATATTTTATTCTGATAGGTTGTTACAATTGTACATTAACTTAAATCTGAATGCTATTTGAGTTTAACTCGGAAACTATAACTTACAGTTTCCTTTATTGTACAGTACAATATATAAAAATAATTATTGTTTATTTTTAAATAGTTTGGATTATTTTTGTTCGAATTTCCTTTTTTTCTTCTTCTATGCTTTTATTATACTGTATACATAAACATATACACTACATTTCAACTTATTTCTTTTATTATGTGCGACGCGACGCGAATGTTTGCGTAGCTTCGCGTGGCGCAAACCCGCTTTTCTCGACATGATTTGTAACGTGTTTCAGAAACATCAATCATGTTGATTGAATCAATAACATATAAATCAATAATATTATCTATTGAAAATCGCTTCGCGTAAGGCTGCCATGTACATGACAGGTTATAATAAACATATGAAAGATATTTATCGTACTTTTAACTAATTATTTGCAGCCAAGATATTTATACTACGGTAGATATACTTTAGCTTCCTACAAAAAATTTTCTTATTTCAACGTTTATTTTTATATTGATTCTTTTTAAATTAACAAAAATTAATAAAAGTAATCCATTAAAATAAGAATTTTTCATAAATACTTAATGTATTTTTTATGAAAAAATAATGATTTAAGTTTAACTAATATATAAGATATATAAATAGTCAACTTTTATAAAATTGGAAAATGTATATTCATTAATTTTAAGCATGATCGATAGTATAGCTTTATAGCGTTGATGTAATCAGTCTAACCTTTAATCAAGCTGCTATAATTCAAATTAATAAATATCATTAATTAAAGAGATTTTTAAAAAACAGCCATTATTTTTTACAGTCATTTGGAGGGATTCTATCGGCTTGTTATCGATCAAAAGTGTACATATAAAACAAAATAGAAAATTCCAAATTGTAATTATCCTAATCCTAGTAATCTTCATTACATTTAACAAAGAAAATAATCCAAGAAATAGTTTTAAAAATATATATTCATGAATATCACTTCTTTATTTTTGAAATATAGTTGCTACATTTTTAATTTAATATACAGAACTAATTTTTCTTCAGGCTCGATCTTTCTGCATTTAATTTAATCTATCTTTACGTCACTACAAGTTCGATAATTTTTCCTTTTTATAGTAGAGAAGTAAGAATATTTTTATTTACTTTTTTTTATTACTTTTGCAGTTTTTTGAGATTCCTTTTTTTTACTGTTTGGAATTTATGTTTAATACTCGTTTTTAAATCCTGGCTTAAATCTGATAATGATTTTTTTCTTCATATTTAATACCATATTTTCTTGTTTTGATTCTTCCCATCTATGAAACTTTCTGAATGTTATCTTTTTTATTCTCTAGATTTTTTTTTTATAAACTTGAAATAAATTGTAATTTATTTTATCAATAATTTATACTTTAAGAAATCTGAACAGTAATAAAATAAAATTATTACTGTAAAAAGTAATATAAAAAAATAATCTGTATTAAAAAGGATTTAACAGAATTAAATTAATTACTTTTAAAATAGAATTAAACACAATTGATTTTTATTAATTGAAAAATTAATTATTTTATAATTCTTGAATTTTTTAATTATTTCACATTTTATAAAAGGTTTGATAGCGATAACTACACAATGATTTTAAAATATATTTTTTTCAAAAATAATTATTTCTTACTAAAGAATAGATTATGATAAAAGAGCAATTATTGAATAAATGTTTGCATAATAATAATTCGGAAAAGTCAGTTATTTGTATTTCGAAACAGTAAATAATTCTTATATTATCACGTTAAATTATTTTTATGTTCTCATAGTTTCTAAGAGAAATAAAGAAAAATTAATGACTGATATAACTTTTCTTAATTCACCTAATATTCATTTTATTATAAAATTAATTTAGTCAAATAATATGCTTAAAGAAAACTGCTTACATACTCAAAATAAACTACAAATGTTATACTGTATTATAGTAGAAATTTTCTTATAAAATAATTTTGGATTTTTTAACTAAAAATTTTCTAAAATTTCCTTTTTTTTTCTATGCTTTTATTATACTGCTTATTTAATCACTTTTGTGATTAAATAATCAATATTTTGAATTCAGTATTGAAGGTTTTGAAATTATATGTTATGTATTTATGCTAATTATAAAATCTTCATAAGCAAAAATTGAAATAAAGTTTGAAAGCTTTATATTGTATTAGTAAACCCCAAACATCAGTTAACTTCTGCACATAAAATGAAAAAAACTATTGCTATTTTCCTAGAAAATGTTACAATTGCTTTCTAATAATTGAAGATGCATTTGTTTTATAAATTCTTTTTTTTTTGCGGATTGTTATGAGAGATTTGATATTGTATTGGCACTGCAGCTGTTTTGTAAATCTGCCAGATTTATTTCTATGAATTTATCTGTATACTAGGTCAGTTTTGCTGTTTATTTTCCAATGTTTGTCTTGGGAATAGTAATGGTGATAAAATATATTGAGTACATTTCTAAGATAATATTTTGTTTTTACAGTATAGAATTGTCCTGTATGTGAAAATAATGATCTATATCAATATTTTTACTGTTTTATTTTATAATTGTATCTTAGCTGATATGGTAACTTCTTTTACGTTTATATTTATGCTTTAACGAAAATTTTGAATATTTGTGCTTTTAGCTCATTTGAAAAGGAATTTGAAATCTTAAAAAATTAAATGAATTATAATATTATGATACTTTATCTAAGTATTATGTATCACCAATTTTTCTCCAATAAAAACGTTATAGAAATTTAAAAGTATAATCTTATAGATAACATTAAATCTTAATTTGGCTTACTATGAAGTTCTGATTAGCAGATAAGAAGTTACATATGATTGTAAATATCATTTGTAATTTGTTAGCTCCTAACCAAGGTAAGGTATTTACAAATTACACTTATATCTCTTTTTACAGTGTTGATTGGTTCTACAAAAATACCGTGTAAATGAAAATCATGTAAACCGAAACTAATATTCGTATAGAAAATAAACATTTCTATACAAACGTTAGTCTCAATTTACACGATTTTCATTAATACGATATTTTTGCAGAACCAATCTATCATGCAAAAAAGTTTTCTTATGACTAAGGACAGTTCCCACTTACAGAAAAGTCGATACGGAAAATAATTACGTATATAAAATATATTTTCTTCTTCCGAATAGTTTCCGTCCGTAAAATTCAGTATGTTCCCATCTAATCCGGAAAAGAATTTTAAAAGCACCAGCTATTGGTACTTGTCTTCTGATATCACACATTCAAAATTATTTCTTCATTCTTCTTCGTCCTCTTGCCTTCTATGCTTAAATTTCTCTCCATTCGATGATTGTGTGCGTCACGTATGACGTTGTTCTAAACGGTACGCTATTGGTTTAAAATATTCTTTTTCTGATCACATTACGGAAAAGTTAAAAATTGCTCAACTCTATATTCCGGATATTTTCTGCACTGATTATACAGAAAATTTTCAAATTTTCCGTTTCTGAATTATTTTTACGTAGTACTTTTCCGTAAGTGGGAACTGGCCCTAATGATATAGCACATCATTATTTCAAATTCAAATTCTTAACAAATGAGTTCATAATTATTTAATATGAAAGTTTGTATTGTTCTTTTTAATATGAAAAACAGATTCGAATATTATTCGATTTGAATAATATTCATATTTGTTATTATGAATAATTAGAGTCAAACCTGTTGAAAATGATCGATATGAATTTAATATTATTGACATAATAAAAGCTGTTCATATACTTTGAGACTATCACATGTAAATGTTACCTGATTTGAATAAAATTCGTGTAATATTATTGGGATCGTCTATGGATCAAAACTGTTAAAAAATCATCTTTATGATAATTTTTAATTATAAGAATAAAAGGTAAAACCGAATAACGGAAAGGATCCAGTGATCGATTCATCGATTTTAACTAACTTGTTTATAAAAATTGGTTATATGTGTTCATTTTGTCAGTCCGCCAACAAAATATCTTGAGAATTAAAAATTGTATAACATTCAAATTTTACAAGATTATTCTTTATTTACAAATTAATTTTGAATGCTCCAACCAAGAATGATGGTTATTCAAAACATTAAAACGTCGATATATTTTTAAACTATTTATAGCATGTAAATATGATGACATAATAAATTAAAGGTAAACGTCGATATATTTTTAAACTATTTATAGCATGTAAATATGATGACATAATAAATTAATAATTATAATTTCAGATATTCTATATATCATTTTATTACTGTGGTCGTATATAATAACTATTTACTTATCATAATATCAGAACGTCTACGAAATATCTTCTGCACAAAATATTGCAGAGCAATCATTTAAGTAGTTTTTTTTTTTTTTTTTTTATCTAAGGTATAAACGTACTAATTTTGAAGTTTCCGTATACTATAATTCTCCTTACAAAATGAAGGCATTTTAAAATTCTAAATACAACATTTGCAACTGTTTATCTAACATGAAAGATGATATAATAATTTGAAAGATTATTTTTGGTTAAAAAAAATAGTTACCAAAAAAGTCTTTCAAATTATTAAAAATAGTTATTAGGATATTTATCAACTGTAAAAGAATTTTTTACTTTGCATAATTTTTTTTATTGAAATTACTACTTTGGATCTATGAACTATAAAGCCTAATTGTGTACATTACTTACTGCATTTGAATAAATAAATACAGCAGTATTATTGAAAGTAAGAATTAAAATTAGCATAAATATTTTTATATATTGATTAGAAATATACTGCTTCACATCTATCATTCTACTTCAACTGTCGAAAACATAAAAAACAAGATAAATTGATCATCAAAACATTCTACAGTATTTTATCATAAATTTTAAAAGCTACAAATGATGTATTTTCTCGAAAAATGAATTTCTTTGATTTATCTAAGTTAAAATAAAATCGTTAGAAATAATTTATTTTTATTTTAAATTTATGTATGAAACATTTATAATTCATATATATATATCGTGTAAATTTTAAATAATATATTAGATATTCAAAAAAAAAAATCCAATGTCAAACGTTTAAATTAAATAATATTAACATAGCAACAAGACCATTCGCTCATAAAAATTAGCCTTGAAAATAAAGCATGTGTTATTTTAAAATCTGTAATTAATTATATGTCATAAACTTTATGATTTGAACATAAGCCTGCTTAAAAGAAAATAAAATAATTAAATATGCAATGAAAGGAAGAATAAAATTAATTAATTAATTGCCAGTTAACAAAACATTTTACTATTTTTATTACTACTGTATTCAAACTCAAATAATATTAGAGTAATAAATTTCTGAAAATTTTATTGTTTAAACTAATTAAATCCGAGTTTTATTGAGAGTTTATTGTCAGATTTTCTTAAAGAAATTTAATCAAGTTTCGACGTTCTTTTTAATATTTTTAAAGAGAAAGGAGAAAATGTGCAAGTTTATTACTTGTACAACTAGAATTGGTACCAGCATCTTTGTACTGGATAATCTTATACGCTTGCAATAAAGTATGCCGGAACATCTTGTTAAATTTTGCATTCCTTGCTATTCATTATAATAAACATGAAACATAAATATGTCTATCAAAGCTTAATTCATTTGCATATTATTCAAAAGCAGAAAAAATTACAAAATATATTTCGCAACTGATTTGGTTTTAAGATACAGTATTTATATGTATGGAACTATCCGCTCTATACCGCTAACTTTAATTTATTTAAAATTATATTATTCGATGCTAAAAAAAATATTTTCTTTTAAATGATATCCTGATTTCAGAGAAATAATATATATTTTTTTTTAATTTATTCAATTTTAAAATTTCATCCGCTCTATACCGCTAACTTTAATTTATTTAAAATTATATTATTCGATGCTAAAAAAATATTTTCTTTTAAATGATATCCTGATTTTAGAGAAATAATATATATATTTTTTTTAATTTATTCAATTTTAAAATTTTAGATAATAGTTATAGCTAACTTATATCGCTTTAAAATAAGTAAGGTTCTTTGTGTAAAGAACTCTTAGAATTCTCTTATTGAACCTTAATGTGCATCAAGATATCGTTACAGAAAGAAAAGCAGAATCAGTAAACTCAGATTTCTAGAAAGAAAATAAATTTTAAGTAAAAATATAACCTGAAAGTTTTTCTATAAAATTCTGACGATGATGGATTTTTTTTTTTTTTTTTTTTTTTGCCCCTTTCCAATCAGGAAGATTTTTTTTTTTTTTTTTTTATATATTGCATAGTGTGAGACGGGATTTAATATAATAAAAACTATTGATTAAATTTCTTCGAATGCTATTTCTAGTGGAAAAGATCTATATGTTAAAAAATGTGATAGTATCTTCCAAAAAAAAAAAGAAAAACAAACTCGATTAATAAGAAAGCAAAGAAAGAAAGAAAATGAAGTTCTACATAATATCGAGTTTACTTCTTAGTATATATAGGTAAAATTTAGAAAATATTACCTGGATATCATCACCTAGAAAATGGATTTTTTTTCCTTTTTATCAAATGGAAAACAGTCACGTGAAAAATATTAAAAATAATTTCTTAGGAAAAAAAAAAAGTTTTCAAACTTCAATATTATGGAAATTTTAAATAGCAATTCCTGCTAATAAAATTTTACAAACTTGGTTTTTTAATGTTATTAATCTTCTTAAATTGCACATTAAATGAGTATCGTTAAAATCGTTACAGACTGTTTAAAATTAGAAAAACAAAATTAAACTTATCGGAAATGCATTCATTAAAGAAATCCCATACAACATGTCTTTAATTGCTAGTAGTAGCAATGAATATTGATTAGCGTTAAAATAAATAAATATAAATTTTCTAGAGAAGAAAAACATCAAATAAATACATGCAGAAAACGTTTTCTTTAAAATACATTAACAGCAATAAATTCATGAAGCAATATCTTATACTTTGGTAAGAATTTAAACAACCAATTTTTTTTTAAATTGAACTTCTATGAGTATGGCGATGATTCACTAATTCTATACTTGAGAAAACTTTTTCTTTTCTTTGTATATATAACTTATTAAGTTTTTTTAATACTGTATAATCTAATTTATACATTAAATTGATTTTCATACTGTTCTTTTTTCTCAGTACTTTTTCTTTAAATAAAATATTCTTACGGCATTTATCTTGGAAACAATTCGACTCCAAAGAATTAATAGGATATGCTAAATCATGCAAAAAGCTCATTACCATAATTGCTCCTTTGGATCAGTTAGCGTTAATCCATTAATTCTATTTCTTTTTCTAGCAGGAAAGCTGAGAGTTAATTGTTTTGGAAGCAATTTTTTCGCCTGAGACGTGTCTTTAATTAAGTAAAATGTGGTAGAAGGACATTTGGCCATCATTTTAACTTACTGTGTTTATTCTTTTACTGTTTATGGAAGATTTAAAAACACTTTTAGAAAGATTTGAAAGAGCTAATAACGATTTGTAGAATGGTCATGTTTGCTCTTTGTTGTTTTTAAAACATTTTTATAAGTGCAAAAAATTTAAATAATTGAAAATTCTGTAGTAGTGTATATATAGAAAATGTTTAATATGATACTATTACAAACAAATGTTAATAATATTTCATTTAAATATGGTAACAATTTGCAATTTAAAAGATTAAAGATATCTTTCAACCTTTATTCGTGTCACATAATTTCTAAAATAGTAACACTTGGTTATATTAGCAATAATTAAACTCATATCGATATATTCATCCAGCTTTCATCTATTAAACATTGCTAGTCATTCATATGCTATTTATTTTAACAACTGTATGACATTGAAAGAATTGTATTATACATTTTATCTGTTCTATTCTAAAATATTAAAGGCACAGTATAAGAATAGTCAATTTTAGATAGGCATTGTATATATAAAGAATAATAAATGTTGGATTATTAACATTCTTCCTCTGTTCATTCACTTCAGAGCTAAGAATAGAAATAGCGATAACCACGATAGATTTGTTTAGAAATAAAGGAACAAGTTTATCTCTAATATAACTTGAAACCAAGTCTTCAGGAATGAATTTGATAAAGATAAGCTTTTCTGACATACTCGAAATCCGTCAACAAACAAATGGCACGTCAGCCATCAAGAACCACTAGATATATCAGGAAAGACAATAGATAAGTCAGCAACAGGATTTTTATCCTGATAGGAGAGACAGGAGACGGTTTTCTGAAGAGAACAATATCGGACAGGAGAGGAAATAAACTTGTCATCCAATAATGAGATAGTTGAGTAATTCGAGGGCCGAATATAGTTCTTGTATATCACATTTCAGGTGCAACATCTGTAGAAAATTAGTGGTGAGAGAGAAAGAGTTAAGAAGTTATTGTTGTCATTAATTAGAAAAAATCATATACGATACTGTATATAATTGAAAGCTTCATAAAAATAAACTTGTAATATAAATATTTTAAAATGGCTTCATATTTTATAAAAAAAAAAAAAACAAATTTAGTTTGAATTAAAATAGCGATTAAATTGTAAAGTACAATCTAATGCTATTTTAATAGCGTTAGATTGCACTTAAAGTGCATAAGTATAGTCTTTGAAAAATACTATATTTACGCGATTTACAAACTAATCGCTGAAACAAAATCGCGTACGTATAGCCTCTGAAAAAGATTTAATGAAGAATGTAATAGTAATTTAGTTACAGGAAGACAAATGTCGCGGGAATATCCTAAATGAGATGTTACAAAAAGGCCAATTCTTAGTAACGACCGAATAGAAAAATATAACTTGGTTGACAAAATTGTATTGATGTTGTCATGACGACCTATTACTTACTCTTCAGTCTCTAAACTTTCTACTTTCGCTCCGTTAAGTGTTTTTGCAATGATTTTAACGTCTTCACTAATATCTTTTCAGAACGTTACTTAAAAAATACAAACGCTTCTTTAATTTTTTTTGGGCTAGTTATGTTGATCCTAGTGGAACGAATAAATTCTTTCTATCAGTCTGTCTGCAATGTAAATCTTTATTGACAGTTCCGACAGCGGATATCAAAAGTAAGTTACTTATCTTGCAAATCCAGAATTCGGATTTTATCCGATTTTATAAAAATTTTGCACGGATTCAAAAATCGAGATTATTATATAGTATTTTTATTTAATAATTATCTTTTTTTATTCATCATTATTTGTCGTAAAATATTAATCATAAAATAAAATTTTAATCACGTAAAAACTACATTATCTAACTTATCGTCTAGATAGTTTAATTAAACAAAAAATTGTTTTCTTATTAAAAAAACTTCTTTGTTATGATGTAACATGTTCAGTTTTAAACAGAATATTCATGCTAACTTAAAAAGAAGAAATTTGGTAATTTGATATAAGAATTAGTGAGTAATACTTTAAATTCAATTACGAAAACTGCCATTTTGAGAAAAGATGGCAAAACTATTTAACATAGGATTTCGTTAAAGTAATTTAGAATATAATTAAATCGAGAAACCTATTGTATTTTATTTAAAGTATTCAACTAGCCTCTGTTTTGAAACAAACGGTAGAATGTCATTTGAATATCTTAAATTGGAAAATAAATAACAATTCCCACTCTATTCATATATAAAAAAAAATTTTAATCAGTTCGCTATTGTAGATTTTTATTCAACAGAACACAAACTTTTGTTGAAATCCCGTTCAAAAGTTTTAAAAGATTAAGTTAGCCTCCATTTTTTTTTATTTTCGAAACTATGACTGAATTGGTACTCTTTTGATGTATTAATCTTGTTTAATAGAACATACATTAAAAACTTTGAAATAGTAGAGTATCAAGAGAAATGCAGTTGGATTAGAGCTTGTATCTGAAGAGGATAAAACTTTTCACATAATGTTTATTTTAAGGACAATCAAAATTCGAAATTTTGTATAAAAATATGTAGATCTATATAGTAGTAATTTAAATATATAGCCTACGTATTCTGTATAATATTAGATTAAAATATTGGTATAATAAAGAGACTCTTCATCTGCTTGCATTATTTTCATATATTACAGTATTTTCAATGTTCACAAATTTTTCAACAACAAACAGACAGTCAAAGAAAAAAAATAATTATTATTTATTTATTTATAGAAAGTGTTTAAATTATCTTATATGATTTATAAATACAAGATGATAATCATCGATTTATTATAAAGCTTATGTTTAAAATAGCTTATTATCTTTAATAATCTTGCTCGTGTTAATGAAGGAATTATAAAAATTATCCTGGTGTATTTATAAGAATTTGAATGATCAATAAGTTTAATCGATTCAAACGGTCTTGTTTTTATGTTCCTTTAAGAGCCACTCCCATTGTGAATATACTTGCACGCTATACACCTTATATGCATATCAATAAAAAAAAAAAATTTATAATATTCTTATAATTCAAAAAATTTAAAATAAATAAATAAAATTGAAACGATTTATTATTATTTGACTAATAAAAATATCTAAAAATCATAGCCATGCTAAACTTTATGAATAAAATCAATTAAATTTAGTTCTTTAATATTTAATTCTTGATAGAAATATATACAGTATATATATCGATGGAAAAAATAAAAAAATTCTGATAACAAGAGGATTAATGTTATATATTTTCCTCGTCAGAGATATAAATACCTTTAATCTTCTTCTTGTTTTTAAAATATAGTTCTGGAGTTGTTTGGTTGGCTGACAAACCAACTTTTTTTGCCAATAAATCGTGCTAGAATGACTTCGGTAGTTTTTCCCCTAGGAACTATATTGCATCCACTCGAATTGACCTGGAAAGGTCTGTTTTTAGTATTTATCTGTCACGGAATTGGTCTGTTTTTCTCTGCTAGTGCTTCCTTTCTTACTAATACAGACTCCAATGGCGCACAGTTTATCTTTTTTTTACCAAGAAAAACCATTAAGCAAACAAACTATATATAATGGAACATTTTCAGTTTGACCATTCTAAGCTTGCGTGATATTCGATTTTCTTATTCGGAAAATCCCTTTGGATTAATTTCTACCTGTATATATAGAAATATCGTAATAGAATAGTGTGGAAAGATGTTAGAAATAAAATTCTGAAGATACTTTCAGTTGTTTTAATATATTTTTATGTGGATATTGGTTTGTTTATATCAATATATGTGTTGCGAATCTGATAAGGAATATTTCAAAGAAAAGAAGGGCAGTTATAATAAAATACTGCTATTAGTTGAACAAGTTGAAAAGTAAAATATTGATACTTTTACTATGATTTAAAAGTATCACGCAACTGTTTTTACTGTATTTTTGAAGTTTATAAACAAGAACACACGTACCTAGTTCCGCACTATTTACCATTTTTATCAATTTTTTTTTTCGTTTACCATCATGGATATGGAGAAAAAATAGTGATAGAAAATTGTTATAATTTTATATCATGCTAAAAAAGTAAATATATATTTATATATTAATTTTTTTCTATTTTTTTTCACAGTGCGAATGTTATAAATTGGAACTTCGAAATTGGAGCCATTTACTGAGAAAATATTTAAAAACATTTCACCAGGCGGCGCTACGTTATCTATACTAATCAACACACACAGTCGTGCAGCACACATCCAACGGTGCGGTTCAGTCTGGAAAAAGATCTGCAAGGAGATGTGCAGAATGTGGCTGTACCTTCTACGGATCGGTATGCTCATCACCCCAAGTGACGTACACTTACTACGCCAACTCTGACCATGAAGGTCCGACGTGCGGCTCTTATACTCTATACTTTAACATTAGTTCTGGGTGTTCCATTTTTCATCTTCTTTATCCTTCAAGGACCCGGTGAGTTGATGACGACTTTCCTACTTAAATTTTATTTTATTGATATATATATATAAATAGTCTAGTAGTGTCATCGATTCGCAACGCGAATGGTGCGTCTCGTCTAGTTAGTAATAGCATCTGTTCGCGTCGCGTCGCGAGGATATTTTCGGATCTTGGGAATATATTTAAGATATTTTAAACGCGTTCTGAGGGTTCGAAAGCGTAAAATTATTACAGTTGCCACTATATCATATGTTTACGACGTTATTTATTTGGTTAGATGAGAGTTGAAAATTCCTTTTAATTCAGGAAGTTGTCCAAATGTCGTTCAACTCTTGTTTTCTTTATGTAGGTCATTGACTAAAAATGTGTGTTGGAGCAGGATCGAAATGAAGTGGGATTTAAGAATAGTCTCAAAAGTATATTGTGGCAGAAAGACTTTTATTTGTTGTAATTGTCACCATTTCGGTCTTTGAACTAAAAGAATATTATTAAAGGTTACGCTCTAAAAAGATTAGTTGAATATAATTGTAATTAGCGTGAAAATTCAAAATTTTGTATGGTGGCGATAAGCCACACTGAAGGTTGTTATTGTGATAAGTGGTAATTATCTCTTTGGACTAATGACTTTTATGTTTGCATTGAATATCCTGAATGTTTATAATTGTAATCAACACTAAATTAGAAATAAAGTTGTTATTAATTCTGTCGTAACTAGAATTCAAAATTTTAAAATATGAGGAAAAATCGAATGTTTTCGCGCCTTTAGCTGAAGTTTCTTCCAAGGTTATTTATTTCGTTGCATAATCCCTCCTAAAGACTTTATCTGTGGTACCAGATGTGTTAAAGTATTGTTTTAAGGAAAAAAATCGATAAAAAACCGATAATGCTAGAAAGTAACAGGAAATTTTATCTTTTTTGGAACCGCATCTTTCCTTGGTATAAAAATCTTTTACATTGGACAAGTCATACACCGGTACTAAAGTTCACTTTACTATTTTATTTTTCAAACTGTCCTTAACTGTTATTAAAGTTCGTTTTGAGAAATAAGGAAGCTTATTAACACTTTTGTTCGCTCCTAGTTTGGATGACGTCCAAAAGTTTTATCGATAGAAATTTTATCCTTTTAACAGTTTATCATTACTGGCAATTTATTTTCGTTTCTGTTTTTACTTATTACGATGTTTTAGTACATTTATAATGATTATAAATTTAATTAAAAGGTAAAGAATGAAATTTTATAAATCAATTGAATGACAATCTATCACAAATTGTCCCTCAGGTATAAAAATTGCTACCTAAGCAAAACTATTCACAATATCAGCATTTTTGGAGTTTCCTTCAAGAAGTATGTAATATAGGTAAAAGTTTGAACTTTGTCAGATGTTTGGAACCCATTTTAAAATTTTATTACCGTTATTTATAACTCCGGTAACAAAAAAAAAAGTTTGATAGACAGACGTATATAGTAACAATCTAAAGCATTGTCTTCTCTAAAAGCTATTTTATCTATTTGCATTTTGAATTTTGACGCTTTATATATCTTTTATCTTGCCTTTTAAGTTAAAGAAATGGCTCTACTTTAATGTAAAATATTTTTTTTGTCTAATAATCGCGTTAACTTATCTTCCGAATAGAGTTTATATTTGACTTGCTAAATTGCATCTGGCATATGTAAAAACCACACTGTGATATGTATTATTTATTCATTTCGAAACACGGAGGTACATCTTTTAGATATTTATCGTCGAAAGAGCGAGTTTTTAAGGTCAAAAGTTTCGAGCAAAGTATCCTTTAGAAGCTGATGTGGGAAAGCAAGAGGTTCAGTAAATGAATTTGCTACCAGTTTCATCACCCACTACAGTTTCCCCTACGCTGTTGATGAGACATTTGAGCTGGTGGACAGTAAAACGAAACAAAGGAAGCAGCACTTTCCGAAATTCTTCAATCTAAAATGTTAAAATTTTACTTTGAAACTGTTTTATAAATACAATATAGTTAACTTTTATCAATTTTTTAGTAAAAGCTGTTGAAGAACAATAAAAATATTTTTTTTATTTACATAACAAAGTGTGCTAAAGCAGCGATTTTTTATGCGATATTGAGTTCATTTTTTCCCTTATCTTTTTTAAACTTAATTTTAAAAACTAACTTAAAAAATAAAGAATAACCTAAATGAAATTTGTGAAAGATAATAAAGTATAACTTAATTTTCTATACAAAATAAAATTTTAATTTTAAGTAGTTTTAGTTTATAAGAATTGCATTCGTTACTAGTAACGTAAGTTATGCTATTAATATTTTTCTGTTGAAATAAAATTGTTCATTTTGCGGTAAGTGTAATTTAACTAACTGAAACCACATGTGCAAACACGGTCATGTTAAGAGAATATACTGTATATAACGTAAGAGTATAATTTATTGCAAGCCATGATCGATCACCAATTTTAGCAAACGAAGCATCGATCTGTTGTCAAACATTCCATTAATTAATTTGGAATAAACTTAATAAGTCATTAACAGTTTCCCCTTATTCGACTAATGAGATGCCAATCGCATAAAAATTCCTTTCTTTTATGCAAAAGAAACGAATATAAATTAACGTGCATCAACTTGATAAATTTTAATGTGATTGATAGGAAACTTTAAACATTTTGTTTATTTAGTAAAACACACTTATTGTATTAAATCTAACTCTCCTTATCTTAAAGATTGTTTCACTACAATTCTTGGAATTTCTATTGATCCTAAAAACGATGAATCAAAATTATTATTAGCTCCTTAGGATGAAATCTTGCGCAAATCTTTCCGTAGATCAACAATAATATTCGCCACAATTATTGATTACAAATTAAAACCATTAATTCTAAAGTTGATAAATCCTTAATGATACTGAGTTGTGCAATAATGCTCTAATCTTAATGAAGGTTTCATTGTTAAGTTGCCTACTTGTAGTTTGCTTTTATCTTCTTTAATTTACTGTATTCGAATGTTAACTAATAAAAATATAGAATAAAATTATTGTAAAGTGTAAAATTTTCGGTTCACAATTGAGTTAATGGCATCATTTAGTTTATTTGCAGATATATTTGCAGATTGTAAATTTAATAACGAAATTAACCTTGGAAATATTATTAATACTAAGTTTTATTCGATTCAATAAATTTTATGAACTAGTGAACGATATATTATTAAATAATCGACATAAATTAAATGATTTTTGTCATCTTTACAAAAATTATTTATCGAATTTTTAACATTAACTTTGATTTTGTTAGAACTTTTTTTCTTATGTCTTTAATTCATCAATGGCATTAATGCACTATGATTGAGAGGCGAACAACTCAAAATATTGTTATATGAATTATTATTTAGAAACATAAATAATGCCAATTTGTTCTATATCGTTCTCTGAAGTAAAAATCGATGTCATTAAACATGAATCGATGGAAAATTATTCATGTATTCTAGTGCACTCTCATTACATCCAAAATAGCTTTTATTTTTGGAATAAAAAAGAAAATACTAGACAGGTATGAAGTAATTATATTTTCTTTTTTAATTAATTCGCTATTAATAATTGTTATATGTAACGGAGCACCTATATAAACATATATTCCCAATAATTATAGAAATAACATGGGAAGTATGAAACTCGAGCAACGAAGCCAAACAGTAATAGTCATTTGTTACCGAAGCCAAAAACAATGATCCTATTCGCTTGCCAAAATTATACACCAGATAAAACCAAACTAAGTTAGAACGACTAAATGCTATTACATGTCTACATGCAACTCTCGCGTGGCTAAAATTGCGAGGAAGTTTCCTGGCCACTTGGAAAATCGCCAAACCTGCTAGAGAGAGAGAGAGAGGAAGAGAGGAACAGTTGACAGTTTCAAATGAATATAGACACCGACTACTTTAGGAGATATCTAAATCCTAGCAAAGCTTTCGGGTAGTCCATCTGAAACATAGACAAAGACAGGATATGTTCGTTACTTATTGGTCTGTCGCTTTCTAGAGTTGTAATCCACAAAGGTCTCTTTGTATCTATATGCAAAAAGTTCTAGAAAAAAAAAAAAATCTGAGAATGACAGGAAATGAAAAAGCAGGATGTAATTTATTCATTAACATTTATTAAATGTAACGGTTTCAAAATTACTCAGTTAACTGGATATATTATTATATATAAAGGAATTAATTGATAATAAACATAAAACTAATTTTCTAGCTAAGAGATCTAGATTACGTTCAAAAACTTTATTACTGTTTACGAACTTCAATTTTAACCTTCGATCATCAGTTTATAAACAGACTCGAAGATGTTGATGTTATAAGATTTTAATATGCTTAAATATTATTCTAGTTTCCTGTTTTTAGAATTTCCTGGTAAAATTTTAGCTTTTGACTCCTCTAACTTATTCGCTTTTTCGAAGGAAGTGAAGTCATCTGTTACTTTCGTTACATCTGCAAAGTAAACAGGGGGAAATGGAGAAGGTCAAAGGTTGCCTGGTAGATAGTTCTGTGGTAATTTTCTATGGTTGGCGACTTGATTTCCCGTTTCGGTTGGACGTCTGTCATTGCCTTAATGGCCCCCCTTATACATTATCCAGATTTATATAATCAAAGAATAATCTATAATCGCTAAAATAACTCGAGTTCATTTCTGCAATATTCGGCAAATTTAATTGGTAACTTTTCGATTAAAAAGTCTTATCGAAACATAAAACCGATTTAACAAGTTGATAAAATATTCTTTTAGCAAATTAGCTGATAAATAATTAAACCAGCTGATACAAAATAATTAACTGCAAAGAAACTAGAAAAGAGAGAGGTTATCAATGATGGACAAAAACAGGACCCAGAATGCTTGTTAGATAAAGAATAAATTCTTTGGGTTAATTCCTAATCGTAGATGTATCAAGAATAGTAAGATTTAACATTTGTTTACTCAGTTCACTGTTTATCAGCATCAGATATCACTCTACGTAAATAATGTACATTATTTTTTTTAATATATTATACACAGTATTTAATAAAAAGCGAATTAATTTTATGTAAACCTTAAATCAAGTATAACTTAATCGCGTGTTAGACTTCCATGCATCTTGGGAAGTTACAAGGTGGCAATGCTTTAAAATTTAGAAAGTGCGTGAGAGAGTTTGAAACTAAATTTCAACTCTTGATAATAGTTTTGCATTATTTTCTGGTGGTTTTTTCCTTTCTTTTTTTTTTGTAAACAAAATGTATATAAAACAAGATAATTAATCAGTGTTAATGCTTATTAATCGTTAATTTACCTGTCGCCGGCCTTCTTACAACTGCCATTCAAAACTAAGCTCAGAATAATGGATATTTTATGAATCTGTATCACATTAACGTAGAATTACCTTTAGCGTGCCGATCATTTTGTAATTACACCTCAATTAAAGTGTAGATCTTTCATCCTCATCATTATGTCGTTTATGAAAAGAGGGGAAAAAAAAAAACAAAATTCGGTCATTTCACTCATGATTAATGAGGTATAAACTAATCATAATGAACAGTAACCAATAAATCCGCAGGCGTAGATAGATGTAATCAAAAAATCTGTTAAATTTATCAAAATTAACAGTTTAAGAATTATTTTATGCTATTTTATTAGTTTATTATCGATCTATTAGACAATCGTATCAATCTGGCACAATTTAACTTATTAGTGATCTTTATAATCTTTAAATATAGTTCTGTACATATTTTTGTAAGAAAGGATTTAATTATTTACAAAAAAGGTAATTTAAATTAGTTATTTAAGAAATAAAAACTGATATTCATTGTAAAATCCGAGAATATTTGTCAGGAAATAAGTTTTAAATATTAGAATACGATAAAGTAATTTAACTTTTGTAGTTAAGATGCTATTACTACAGCTGCAACAGGCTGTCAAGCAGCAAATTCATCAGGATGCAGTTTGCTTGAGTTAATTAATTAATTAGTTGTTCCAATTAGAATATAAAGTGTCGATCAAACGTTTAAATCGATATAGGAAAATGATTAAAGGATAGTTTTAACATTGACTCGCTTGATAAATGAGCTCGGGATAAGCGATGTTCTTGTCAGTAAAATATTTTCAGATGTGCATTTGGTAAAAAGTCTGTATCAATAAGGATTAATCACTGTCTTGGATGGTTCTTGACCCTGAAGATAGAATGGCAAAAAGAAAAAAAAATATATAGTATCTTGCTTTATGGTTCTTCTTCAGTTTAGCATTCTTGGCAAAAGAAAATAATTTTCGAATTATATTTAAATTTAAAAAATTAAATTAATAACAATAAAATGCAGTAAAAAGAGAAGATTTTTAGCTATAAAAGTGCCAAGAAAAAAAGACTCAGGCTTGTTAAAAGCGAGCCAACCAAATATAAAGCTTTAAACTTCTGTAAAAGAATTTTTTTTTTTTTTTTGAAACCTTGATCAAATTTGAGGAAAGAATCACCAATTTCTTTCCTCAAACTTGATCAAGGTTTCAAAAAAAATTTGGAAGTGTCAATTAACCGTGAAGAAAGATTAATTTTGACAAAATAATTTTGCCAAATCCATCTTTCCCTCATCAAAATCTCCTTTTTTTTAAATAAATGCTTTAAAAAATTTTATCAATGAAATGCAGAAAAGAAGAAAAGAAAATATATATTTAAACTTATAAACTAATTAATCGTAATATAAAGCAGATTCTATAAAACATTAATGTATATAATATAGAATTTTTTTTTGTAAAGATTTTAAACCGTCTTTTATAAGGCTAATATTATATTCTCTGCATCGTATCCATTACCTTCTAAACAAGACTTGCCTAATCAACTAGGTTGAAACGAATAAGACTCTTGTACGCTGCTTTTACTCGGATAATGAATCATTTCTGAATCTCTAATTGAAGACCGCGTATTTTATCTTTACAGCACGAAATATAAAAGTTCGTTGATGCAGAATTAATATCATAATTAAAGAGTTCTTCTAATTTGTGTAATTTATAGTTTGCTCAAGTAATTATGTCAATTTTTCTTTTTATTTTAAATAAATAAAGATCTTTACCAGTCGGATGAAGAAAAAAAAATAATAATAATAATAAACAAATACTGTATGCGATTAAGAAAACAAAACTAAACATTTTAAAATCTCTATTTATTTATTGTTTTATTTTTTTTTATAATAACTGTTTTCCAATAATGCAATTCTAATGACCGAAAAATAAAAACGTTTTTGTTTAAAGTCACTTGTTTGAACATTTAAAAATATATAATCTAACCAAATACTGTAAAAATAATTGATTGTGAATTCGTTTTTTGATAAATTATCTCTATTTTCCATATTCATTCAAGCGAGTTACATAGATTTTAATACTATCTAATTAATTTATCAGTCATTATTATCATTAACAAAATTACACAGAGAAAAAATATTTTTTGATTCAGAATTATATAAATTCACCATTCTAGGAATAAATTTTATAATTTTAAATTTTTATCATCAAAAATTTCCCTAAAGATCATAAAATGTTTGACTGAGTAACATTTCCTGCAGGAAAATTTTTTATTAAACCGATGAAACTGATAAATAGATTCCGGATGATTATATCATCCTGTTTGAACTATCCCGAAGGGTTTCTAAGTATAATTGAATATTTTATTAATTAATGAATATCATCGTAACATATTTCTGAAGAATTTATCACCCGAAGCAGATTCCAGTCATAACTTTGTATAGTTAAAATTAAATCATGAAAATTCCTAATATTTAAAATATATATATATATACTGTATACATATATAATGATATACTTTGTTCAGATTTGAAGTTTGTTGTTTCCGCAAGTAAGTTTTCAGGATAATCGGAAATTCCTTGGGAGAATAAGTCATTCCCCGAGGACATCTGGCAGTGACACAAACTACTACATTCAGAAGTATCAAGCGTATCTGTCATTTGTCTCCTATTTTCTTGTTATCCAAGAATAATAAAATTGACACATGATATATTTCCAGGATAAAGTATCTTCAGTGTTTTTTTATTCAAAGATTTTTTTTTATTTTATTTTACTTCTTGTTTTATTTGATCCATGAAATATAAGATGACGTCGTGGTTGTTCTCCTTGGAAAAGTGATAATCATTTTTTACTTTTTTGAAGTAAGAGCATAAAATACATTTTTATAGAAACAAATGATACTGAAATCTTTCTTACAATATAATTGCATGTTAAATTATACTATTCGCACTATTATCATAGTTTTTTTTTATGATTTTTACATTTTACAAATGTTTTCTATATAGAAAATCTTCAAAGATAATTTATTTGCTATTCACATAAATTATCTTTGAACAGCATTAACATATCAGTTGATTTTGTAACAAATTTTTAATATACTAAGAATTTTGTGAACTTTTTTATTTTCTTTTAATTATGATTAATTTAAAAAAAAATCGGTTAAATCCTTATTATAAATTTTAATAATATGAAAAGGTTACAGTAAATATTAAAAAAATAAATACATAACTGTAATAAATGAATTATATTTATAAGATTTTAACAGGTATTAAAATCTTACAGTTGTTTTTTTCCTTTAATATCGAATATATACATAATTTCGATATTCTCTAAAGTATTTTCAAAAAAATTAACTGTCGTATACACTATTTTCATTAAATTATCTAGTAATAATTTTGCTTTTAAATATATAAATTGTTGCAAAGCAATAAAGATTTTCATGAGTTGCAACTAGTCAATAACCATTATGTTTTTTTTAAAAAGAAAAAGAAAAAAAAATTCCTTCCAGGGTATATTCTTTAAAAATGCAAATTTTTAATTCTTTTTGAGGCGTCAAAAAGCATTTCCCCTTAAATTTCTTATCACGTTTTTAGAAAAAGCTTAAATTGGTGAATGTTGTGTATAAAATAAAAAGGAAAAAAAAAATTGCCAGGCTGTAAAAAAAAAAGAAAATAAGCGAAGGGGAGGACATTAATGTTTTGCATAATCTCTAATTTAGAATACTTTACCTGTTCATAAGCACAATCCACTTTCCCTGAGCACTTTTTAAAAGCAACAGCATTAAATTATCACTACTTCTACATCAAGAAAAAATTTTCATTTCAAATTTAATTAAAAGATCCTGTTAGTTTCCGAAATTATTTATTATTAAAAATTGAAAGTTATAAAATATTCAATTTTTAAAATATTGATTACATAAATTTAAATTCTGTTTTTATTTTTTAAAATATCGACGCGATTTGAAAATTTAAAACAAAGAAATTTTCAAATTTTATTTTCTTTAAATAGAATTTTTTTTCCGCCTCGTAACTTCAAAATAATGATCTGATAAAGATTTATTTAATAAAAATAGTATAATGGCAGTAGTATTAAACCTCGTAACTTCAAAATAATGATCTGATAAAGATTTATTTAATAAAAATAGTATAATGGTAGTATCTGCAAACAAACTAATATTGTTATTTCCTCTGAATCACTGTTACCTGACAGATAATGCATATGCATATACATCCAATGGCGTTCAGCAGGTAGGGGTTAGATGGGGTCAGAATCCATTAAACCTATGCATATATTTTAATCACTAATAGCATCATTATTAGTAAACAAAGACAGAAATTATAAGCTTAACTATTATTCATAATGTTTGTACTTTAATTTATAGAAAGTAATTATATTATTCATTATAAATCATTTATAATGAATATAAATGCATTATAAATACTTTATATTTATATAAAGTAATTATATTATTCATTATTTTATTAGTTTGCACGGTGACTTTGTAATTTATTTATTTTTTTATATAAATATATATAAATCCTTCCATAACATATATGCACTTGTATGTAGTAAGTATAAGTAATTACTATGGTTGGAAGCTAAAATGAAGATGTCTTCTTAAATAAAAATCTAACTGTACAGTAGTCAGTATGATATTCATCCTTAACAAGTGTAGGTGATGAACAGGATTAAGTTGATTTTTCTTTAATTTAATAATATCACACTCATTTTCTTTATTTTTTATTACTGTATTACTTCTAGCTGTGCCTTATCATACTGTTGAAAAATATCAATAAAGTTATGATATAATCTACTCTTCAAGTATTTATATAAATATTTTCATTAAATGTTTATAAATGAATATAGTACAGTATTTGATTTCGACAAAATATAAAAAATTATATTTAGTTTGGTATCATAAATATGGATTTTTTTTTTTTAAATTAACAAAGGATTTTTGACTTCCTGTTGTATAACCTTGACATTAGCGACTGCTTTTTTTTTTTTTTTTTTTTTTTTTTATGACGTGGTCGACCTATTTACCTTTCACCATTCCTTACCAGTTTACCTAGTTTGGAATTAGGACACGACACTTTTCCTGGCAAGTATTTTGAAATTCAAATTTAAACCTGTTGTTTGATTTATTTTATAGTTCATTCGTAAAGTCGTTCTAGTTTAATATACAATATATATGTGTCTGTATACACAAACATTTTAATTATTTATTTATATTAAAATATTTTCAATTCTTTACTGCGTTATGTTTATTAAATGTTATTGCCATCTGTCGGCGGGAAAGACTACTAAATATTTATTTTTTGAATTTTTATATTTTTTTTGAAAAATACAAAATAATTTTTTTTTTTAATTTTAGTAATAATAATGAAAATTATAAACATCAATAAATAAATGAGCTTTTATCAAGAAGTAAAAGTGTCAATATTCAAACTGCTGATATTTTCAGATAAGTCCAATAATTACCTAATAGTTAAACCATAGCTTTATGGTTTCCTTATAATAAGTTTCATCAAATTTTATATGCATAAAATTTAAGATATCATTGAATAACTTTATATTGTATTAAGATATTGCTTACCTTATGATTGCTATATTTGAAGTTTAATAAATGGCCAGTTTTATATTTTATAGTTTCATATAATAAAAACTAAATAAAGGAATAGTAAGAAAAAGTCCTGCAATAAGATGAACTATCTATTAGCAAAAAGTTTCCATAAATTAAATTTTTGGTTGTTCTGTAGTTTTACAATGATATTTCAGTTATTGCATAACTTGAAACGACTTCATCAAACAAAATTAATCGTTAAAATTTTTAAATTGAATAAATGTCTTCATCATATATATAAATCTAAAAATTAGTCTAAAATAAATATTGAAAAAATATAAAAAGAAAAAAAAATTGTATTTTTATCAAGTACTGTATATTATTAAATAATTGTCAGATTTTTCAATTATATACAGTACTGTACAGTATACAGAAAAAATTCAAAAAAATTATAATTAAAAATTTTTAGAAAAATGTTAACTAATCCAATGAAACATATACAGTATTCTGCCGTAATATCAAATTCTAATTTTTTTTTTAAAATATAAAGTATATAATAAAAAAATTATTATCTCATGAATTTAAAGGAGATCATACGTTTAGTACAATTCTTAATATATTTTGACTACTTTAGCAATAATATTTGGATGATGAATGTTTGTATATGTTTATCCATTATAATTAAAAATAAAAAAAAATATTCCGAAGATAATAAAATAACATATTTAAGTGTTTTTAACATAAATAAGTGTTGACCTCATGTTGATATAAAATCTATAAGCGGAAGTGGTGATTTTGCTTGATATACTTCCGCTTATTTATTATTTTTGTACTATAAATTTCAGTCCTAGACTTTGTTGTTATAACATGTATTCAAATAATTTTGATAGGGAACAATAAAAACAGACATAGATCAGTGCTTCTCAAACTTTTTTCATTCATGACCCCATTTTTCATTAAGAGATTTTTCGCGATCCCAGGTATTAAATATGAAATAAGACATACAAGTACATAAATCATTTACACACTTATTAAGATGAACACAATCAACCAACTACACTGAAAATGCATATGTTGTCATACGTTAAATATTGGGCGTTTGTAAAATTACATATAAACTGAAATTCGTGTTTGAATTTAATTTTAGCGACCCCATTTGGGGTCGCGACTCATAGTTTAAGAAGTACTGGACAGATAGCAAAATTTTAAAATATGGCAGCGAAGCACTGAATAGCAAAATTTTAAACTATGTCAATTTTTAAATAAATATACACTCAAACCCCGATAAGACGCCACCATCCGTTCGGCGAGATTTTGGCGGTTAATCGGGGTTGGCGGTTTATCGAAAACACGTGTAGTATAGAAATGAAAATGAACTCCGAATTTATTAAATTTAATAAAAATTAATTAAATTTAATATATTTAGCATCCAAACTTAACATTTCTAAAAACCATATACTTTACAGTATAGTATGGGTATCGTATATGTACAGTGCTATATAGAAAACATGTCCATTTGGTATTCTGATCCTCTATATTGAGTTCTCTGTAAAGCGCAATGTACACAATGTAACACTGCCTATATATAAATTATTAAACAATGTACACAACTTACTGTACAGTATCCTTATTTGCTCGGTATGCAATAAACGATGGAAACTATCTGGTTCTAACGATCTTAAATTTTCTACCACCTAGGTGTGAACCAGGCTTAAAAAGACACACGATTAACAGTTAAAACTCCATCTCTCCCACCCGCTGGTTACAAATGAATCCAGAGCTCTTTTAATACTGTATATAGCAAAGATGTACAAAAAATTTAAATCGTAAATTGTTATACGTAGTCAAATAAGATCTTTCTATAATATGGCGGTGATTTACTGAAATGTTCGATTTTTCAAAATGGTGCCATTTTCTACCATCGCTATTGGAATAGTTATCTATATCCGACGCTAATAGATTGACATTAGTTACCGTAGGAAATTAACAAAGCATATTATGCATCCGAAATGATAATACTTAATACCTCATCTTCTGTTATTTTAACAAGTCACACAATCAACGAAATATTATTTATAATTTTGAATAGTGCATTTTCAAATAATATTTTTCTGATGTGAATTTATTTTTACAGTAGTTCGATAATAATGTTTTTAAATAATAAGAAAGAATAATAATCATATTTGTAATAATAAACATTTTAAAAATTTTTACTGTATCTGTGTGTGTGTGTGTGAAACACGGAATTCGGTGTGAAACAGGTAATTTAAAAAAAATTGTGCATGTACACAAGGTAGCCTTGCCGGTTAACTAATGAAAATTTAGAATCGCTCTTGCGTTTGGCTATTACAAATGTCGAATCTAATATAAAAAAAATTGTTAAATAAATTCTTTATTTACTTTTGATTTACGTTGCTTTATAATATGTAATTAATAAACATGATATGATATATAACTTTTGTGGTTACTTTGGTTGCCATTCTAAGAACCACAGTGAATCTACGCGGCCCTTGGTCTTGACAGGTCTGTGCATCCCTGGTATATAGAGTACCGATAAACTTCAGGATGTAAGTCAACTTACATTCCCCTGGCGGATTAACGAAGATAAATACAATATCAAAAGGATATTTGTTCAGACATTTTTATTGGTGTATGGCGTCTTATCGGGGTTTGCCTATTCCATTAACATAGGGAAGATCCGTTCTGCCAAATTTCTTGGCGGTTAGCGAGGGTGGCGTCTTATCGGGGTTTGACTGTATTTAAAAAATATGTTATTTACTTAATAATTGATTCACAAAATAAACAAAGTACAGTATATAATTAATTTTATTATAAGAAACGTTATGAACAGAAAATTCATACTATACAGGTAGGCCTCGATTAGTGCGAATAATTGGTTCCACGAATTTCTCGCACTATTCGAAGTATTAACTATATGTAAAATATGGTAATTGGTACTTGCTTTGTGAGATTCCGGCCATTAGCTGACCTCACGATGAATAACCACAATACTAATTTAACACTAACTGTTTAAGAAATATTTATTTTCATATTTTATATCGTTGTTCATCATCTAAATTAATAACTTACCAGGAATTGCGTCTCATAACATCATCAAACCAACCGCCAAATAGAAACCAAAATAGCGAATCGAAAGCGGAAGTTGAGCTCCACTGCCAATTCTGGGTCGAGAATTGAGTGGATAGTCCGATTTGCGATTAAGAATTGCCAGCTTTATTGAATCAGTAAATTAGTTCCAGATAGAATTAGTTAGCTGAAGTTATGAACCAATGACAAATTTTTAACAAGTTTTCTATTTGTTTATTAGCAGCATATGGCAGCAAAAGATGATAAAAACAAAAAAATTTAGAATCGCTCTTGCGTTTGGCTATTACAAATGTCGAATCTAATATAAAAAAAAAATTGTTAAATAAATTCTTTATTTACTTTTTATTTACGGGTGCTTCGCCGATCGATGACCTTCATAGCTCTCAACTCAACCTGGGACAGACTATAGAATTCAATCTTTTAACAAGATTGAATCCTAGTATTTATTTGTGAAGTATTAAATGCTCAATAAAGAAGTAAAAATTTCATTTAAATAAATATTGAGTGTAATACTCATTAATGATACTATATTATATATATATCAATATATAGTTTACATTAATTATTAAATAACAATTTCTGTTTTATATCTAACTAAATCGAAATTTGAATTAACTAATTCATTAATTATTAAATAACAATTTCTGTTTTATATCTAACTAAATCGAAATTTGAATTAACTTGAAAATTATATAGGCTATAAAGAGATTATTATTATTGTTCATTTATTTTCATTATTTTAAAGTTCAGCCAATTATCTGCGGTGTTGTATAGTCTCTTCAATGAGGATTAAATTTAAGAAATAACATTTAAATTCTTGCAAACCAAGAGATATATATTACTTTTCTGGGATTTACATTCTTATTATTTGTTAAATCTTCTTGTCTAGGATTCTTAAATTTTCCCAAGGAAATATTTTGCTTGGTATTATTCACAGTATATAACTGATATAATACACTGAAAACAATGTTGTTGATTTTGTTAGTTCTTAAGTATTAAAACGAATGTTACTAAATTTAATGAAGAAGAATCATTTGTTATTTCTTTATATTCATAAAGTAAGCTATTCCTCTACGAGATTTATCGCGATGGCAATTAATCAACACCTCTTGAATAACTGCAACCCTCTTGAAAGAAAAATTTTTACTTCTGAAATTATTGCTTAGTGTTATATCTACTTATGTAAGAATGACTTATTTTTAATTTAATTATAAATTGCTTATTATTAATAGAGATTTTATTCATGAAATATCATTTCATACAATATATGAATATTATCTTACAAGTTAATGAGATAAAATATAACCAAATGAATTTCTTTTTACTTTAGTGCAATTCAAACAATTATTCTCTTATATTTTTTAATCTTCCATTTCAAACTGAATAAATTGTGAACTACATATTAAAAATTCATTCATCTTTAAAAATGGAAATTCATAAACAATTCAAATTGAAATTTCTTTCAGCTATATTTTTCTCCTTCAATAAAGCATTCTGATCAAAATTATTAACGAAATATTTTGTAGGTGATTGCTGTTCAGGTTATTTTCATGCCAATTTTATTTATTCTACAAATAGACAAGAATATCAATCAATGACATTTTAACTGAAATTGGTGTAATAAATATCAATAATTACAAACACTATTTATGGAATCATTCTGATTTTTATGTCATATAAATGTTTATTCTCAGAAGAGATAAACTATAATAGATTACAATAGATTACGCTATACTTAGTTTATAGATTGCAATGTTGTGTTATATTTAGTTTTTCGAAAAGCGGTAATTCCTGAAAATACTCGCTATTAAGATCCAGATTAAAATTACATATTTAAAACATCCACAAAGTTTATCTAATCTATCAATAATAATTTATTATTAAAATCCAACCAAAATCTTTTAGGAGTATCTTTAAAAAATCTCAAATACATCTTTCAGTTTAATAAATTTATTAATTTTTTATTCAAATGGCAAAAAATATTTTTACTGTATTTTTATGGATACTGGTATAAAAATAATTTTATGTAATGTTATTTCTATAGCTAGAATTTTCTCTTTATAAATAAAAAAATATGACCACTTCAAATACTATAATAACTTTAATATAGCCTAAAAATTTTTATAGTCGAAGCAAATTTTCTGATGATAAAACTATTGTTTAATAACAAAAACTATTAATTTCCTATAAATTTCTAGCGAACTGTTATGACTCGATATTCTTATTTTCTATTATTATTTTTACCAAGAAAGTCGCACTAATCGAAATCGCATTATTCGAACTCGCACTAATCGAGGCCTATCTGTATATGAAAGTTATGTTGACTACAGAACAGTATACGTACTAGATATTTTTCCTTTGTTTAAGAGATGTATTCACATTATTTTTAATTTTAAATAATTAATAAAAAAGAAATCAATCGAAATTTATTTGTCGTATGAAAATTCTACTGATTTTTTTAAATTTATTATAATAATTTTATTCGTATTCATTTATAGTATTTACCAAGAAACTGGAGCAAATTAAGTTGACTGTGTAAAATAGTTCCAAATTTTCAAAGTACGCAAAGTATCTATCGAACTTTGCGCTTTTCTAAATGATAAACTGTACTGAATCATAGGTTTATTTTGTTATATTATAGCAATGAACATTTGAAACTGTGACATTTAATTTTAGTTTTAGTTCCAGCAATATTTCATCATTGCTATACACATCATATGCGATACAGATTGAAATGCAAAGCATATTTAATATGAATCTATTTAACTTTACCGAATCCATAAAAGCAATATAAAAAGTTATAATAATCTTAATTTCTACTATCAGATAAATTGTTTACTTTACCAGCTTCAAAATAATAATTTTTGATATTTGATATAATTTTATCTTTGATATTTGCTTTTTTATATTTATGTTACACTCTTATAAATAAAGAGACTTTTGATAATTAGTAATTTACGTTCTATTTACTTATTATATTTATATTACTGCTAAGAATACATTTTTAAAATTCCAGTATTATAAATTTTTAGCCATTTGTTTTAATGGTCAGTCTATCTGCTAAATATCTTACTTAATTAAGGATGGAATATTTCAGAATGTTTAAATGTACAGATCTTTCATCATTAATCAAAACACATATCTATTAATTTTGAAAAGATGGCAATCTGATCTAAACTTGAAAAGATGAGATTTGAAATTTTTATTTTGTAGAAAATTTGAAACAATTTGTTGCATATCAATGATATTATATATACTGTAGGCTATATTTGAAAGGCTTTTATCCATATTTTATAAAAATGTATTACGTAATTATTTCATAATTTTGCTTCTGTCTTTTTTGCAAAATATCTCAAGAACAAACGTTACTAATTTGCAAAGCATTGAATTCTTACGGGATTGTCTTTATTAGACAACTATGTAATCTTGCTAGCTTTGAAATTTGCTCTACCTCATATTACATCATCCATGAAATTTGAAATTTTAAGAATTTCATATCTTTTGAAATTGCAATAAATGAAAGCTTTTGAAAGCTTTTTTGTAAAAAAAAAAAAAACGGCATTTATTCTGGTAAAAGTAACCTCTATCATATCTTTTGAAATTGCAATAAATGAAAGCTTTTGAAAGCTTTTTTGTAAAAAAAAAACGACATTTATTCTGGTAAAAGTAACCTCCATGAAAAATTGAAGATAGGATTTGAAATTCGATCCTGGATTATTCAGGTGGAAAGCTCTTTCATGCAACACATTTTTACAGATTACATCCAGATTGCAAGTTGATGACTTTAATATTTCCTTTTACACTACTAGTTCGCCTTTGAAAGTACATAAATCGTAGAAAATGCACTTTGATGGCCATAACATCAGTTTAGTAGATAAAAAAAAATAAGAGTTGTTAAATTTATCCTTTTACACTACTAGTTCGCCTTTGAAACTACATAAATCGTAGAAAATGCACTTTGATAGCCATAACATCAGTTTAGTAGATAAAAAAAAAATAAGAGTTGTTTGTAAAGAAATTTATTTTTTTTTTATAATTCTACAATTTTCTATGTATAGCTGAATATATTTTTAGTCTGCACTCCCGAAGGAAATGAAAGATTATAAATCATGTTGTCTGTGTTCTCCACTAGTAATTTTTGAAATAATTTGCATTTTTTATGAAATTTAGTAATGATGATATGCCTTGACGCTTCATCCTTTAATCTTGCAGGATAGAATTAAATTTTTATTATAATTTTAGTTTATATTAGTGTCAATAGATGGCATTAAATGTTAGCAATTTAGATGTAACATATGGTTTATTTGATTTCTTAACTAACACCATCCCAAATATCTATCATAGTGACGTAACATATTATAGTCGTTTGTAGCGTCGTCTATTGTGATGTCATCATGACGCTACAAATGCTTATAACATGTGACGTTTTACTGATGCAAAAACACATGGCGCCGCGATGACGTCATTAAATCAACGATGTGACGTTATCGTGACATTTATACTGATTAAATTAGCGAAACCAATGGAATCCAAATGCTAAATAAACGAAAAATTAACAACTTCGGAAAGTAGGCAATTTTAGTTCTTTCTGGAACTTCTTGTTTTAATTTTTACAGTTTTTTTTAATAAAAATTAATTTTTTTTATATTTAGCAAATATAAGTAATATCTGTTGCAAAGTTTACAAAATTGCTGCATTATGAATACTGTATTGTCAGAGTCCTTATTTAAAATTTTTTACGATTGTTTACGACAACTGGTTTACGATAAATATACTGTATGCTTATCGTATATACACATATACACTTTGTAAATATCATTCTACTGAACAAACATTAACTTAAACTAGTCAGTCATGCTTACTGTTTTGCATAAATGCACTAACAATAAAATAAAATTTAAACTAAAGTATTTACCGTATTTCATCAAATATTTGACTTTTTTTGTGTGATGATGGAAATAATATTGCGTTTTGCAATCTTTTGCAAAACGCAATATTATTTCCATCGTCACAAAAATCCACAGTAAAATAACTAATTTAAATTAACAAATTTCATCAAATATTTGACTTTTTTTGTGTGATGATGGAAATAATATTGCGTTTTGCAATAGATTGCAAAACGCAATATTATTTCCATCATCACAAAAATCCACAGTAAAATAACTAATTTAAATTAACAAAAAATTATTTCAACTAAATAAAATTTCATAAGAATATAATTTTAATTTGCTCTGCAAATAAATTTAGAAGTGTAGCCATTTCTCTAACGATGGATATTTATCTCGCTAATATCAACTTAGTGTCGCCGTTCTGTTTCCACGTTTTTCTGCATACGCAATAACTTTTTGTTTCATTGCAGCATCATAATGTAATCCTCTTGAAAGCAGTTTAAATGTTAATTAGGATTTGATTTACTAAGATTTAACTTTGCAAATTGATTTTCTATATAGCCTTACGAGTAACATAACATAATCGCTCCAGGTATGGGAGCATTTTGAATCGCGACGAAAATACGTCTAATCCTTCAGACTGATTCAAATTGAGTGTTAGTAGATCCTTAAATTAACTGGGAAGATTCAGGAATAATTCTATGATAGATTGTGAGGTTCCAAATGTAGGCTGACTATTTCTTTCTCACACCAATCCAATCCGAACAGAAAAAAAATCGGAATATAATTTTTTAACGTTTTATTTCCTACTTATAGATTTATCGACATATGAGATTATTATTTTATTAATTAACAACAATTTTAATACAATAACAGAATTCTTAAACTTAATCATAATACCTAAAAGCTATAACATATTGAGCTGAACTGAAGAATTTGAACAACAAAACACTATTGGCAAGACTTGACGAGTTTGATTTAATATATGTTTTGAATTTGTATTTAGAACAATGTATCAAATGTAGCTGATTTTCTGCGAAAAGTTCAAAAAATATAAAAAACTTTCATCCTGAAAATAGGATGGATTTTAAAATTCAGTATGTTTTCCTGGGAATTTTTTTTTTTTTGATGCAGGACAATGTGCTAAAAATGGGACTGGTCCAGAAAATCCGGATGAATGGTCATTCTATTCAAATGTAACATTTCGAATATGCTAGTTATACCCTCCATATCAGAAACTGAAGAAGAAGAAGAATATGCTAGATCATCGCTGACATGATAATAACTCAGATTAGTCAAGGATCCCAAAAATGCCGCTATTGTCGAACTCAACATGGCGTCATCATGACATAATTTTTGACATGTCAGACATAGAATAGATAGTTGATATTATTGTTCATATACAGTTTATATAAATGAAAATTATATGCTTCTCAAAAATAATCAGACACCTATTAACTTTAATAATAAATTTAATAAACTTTAGTACAATAGTAAATATATTGATGTTTTCAAACTTTTTATATTTTTATTGCTGTTTGAAATAAATTTGAACTTATATTAACAGGATTATAATGAAAATCAAGCTCTTAAGACTGGTGTGATAGGAAAAACTTTGTTACCAAAGAAAAAATATTATACTGTAATTATAAGATTCTCTGTTTTTATATAGATTTGGCCGCAGAACATTTGCTTCAGCGGAGAATAGCAGAATTGCATGAAAGACTTCGTCATGCTGAAATGTTAAATCAAGAAAGGCGAAGAGATATCTTAACACTTCGTCATCATTTTGGTGTCGTTTTAGAAAATGGAAATAAAAAATCTAAGACAACTCTTAATTCTACTACTCACCATTTAGGACGTGGAGCACTTTGGAAAGAAACGCAACAATATTTGTCAAATTCCCAAAATGCATTGGATTTACAACTTCCATCAATTCACCATTATTTACCTCATTTAGTTAAATTTCCAGATAGTTTGCAACCAGTATTGAAACTTTCAAAAGGAAGAACAGGAGGTAAATAAAATATATATAATTTTAAATGCAAAATTATAGAATATATGAAAATTTTAAAATATCTTGAATAGTTTATTAAAACTTTTACAGTGAATATGGTATTAGGAATTCCCACAGTCAAAAGACAAGTTCAAAGTTATCTTTTATCAACATTACAGAATTTAATTGAAAATATGTCTCCTGAAGAAAAATTAGACACACTTATTGTTGTATTTATTGGGGAGGTGAGGAATTTATTTAATATCATTGCAAATATGTTATATTTATTTTTTTAACTGGATGGCTGTGTGATAAGGTAGTTGCTTACCATCTTGGAGGATCCAGGTTTAATTCTAAATCCCACATCTCCAATTTTTTCAGGAATCTCCTGAAAAATTAGCCCATTAAAGTCCACCCTTTTAGTCTTCCAGTTAACTCCACCAAGGCTGTTGGCCAACCTGTGGTAAACTTCAAAACTGGCCACCATTAGATAAAGTATATTCTATATGATATGGTGGCTTAACTAATCTAGATTAGTTACATTTATACTAGTGCTCTAACCAGAAGCTTAATTCAGAAATTTGCTGAATCCAAAGTTAGAATGTTTTTATTTCAAGGATTGAATCAGACAATTGTAGAAAGCATTTAATATGTTTAAACTTTCGTATTATGTTCATAAAAATATTCTGTGAATAAATTAAAAATTAAGAGAAACTGTAATAATAAATAAATACCTATATTTTTCTATTTTAAAAGATTTTAGAAAAAGTTTTAACTCTCAAAACATTTCTTGCCCATGATTCTGATTTGCACAATGAACTGTTCTACATTCTCATGAAGAAATTGCCCCTTAAATTGGTTTTGATGAACTATATATTTTTAGAACAGTAAGTGGAATATAATGTTCTCAAAACATTTCTTGCCCATGATTCTGATTTGCACAATGAACTGTTCTACATTCTCATAAAGAAATTGCCCCTTAAATTGGTTTTGATGAACTCTATATATTTTTAGAACAGTGAGTGGAATACAATTGTTGTTATTATTCTGAAAAATAAAAGGAGTTTATTATACACTCCTAGACTTATATAGATCTATATTTATATAGCAATAGTCTACTAATCAAATTGGATAAAGCTGTAACACAGAGATTCAAGATTATTCATGAAAATATGTTGTGTAGCAATGTATTTTCATCTTGTAGAAGATAAAACTGCTTATACTCTTTAATACTTTAAAATAAAAGAACAAAAATAGCACTAAATTGCAGCTGAGGTAAACATTGCATGTTAACTAATAAAATTGTTTACCTCAGCTGCAATTTAGTGCTATTTTTGTTCTTTTATTTTAAAGTATTTTCATCTATTTTTTAAAAATTTCATCATATGTGCACATGTTTTATATGCTTAATAGATTATTTTTAGTTAAGCTTTCATCACACATGGAATATATTGTATCTGGTAGTGGTCACTTTAACAGCCCATCAAAGCTGGCCAGCATTTGTGATTGAACCTGGATCCTCCAAGTTGATAAGCAATTGCTTTATCATGCACCTATATGGCTAAAGTTATGTGCTTATTCATTAATACTGTACATCTTCAATATAGCTTATTTTTAATATATTATAATAGCAATTAGAGTCACTTAGCTGATAAATTTTCTTTTTATTATAAATAATAAAAGTTTTAGAATGTATTTCATGGAATGCTCTCAATATTGAGAAAATGACCATTAGAAGTTTGATATACAGAAAATACCTGTTTTATGTAGGTGTATCATTCAGTGAAACCCTATATAAGTCAAAACGTGTGTCAAAACATATCTTATATAGCAATTTATAAAAAAATATTACCATTAATATATAAAATTTTTCTATTTTGAATATATATCTAAAATTTTTATTTGATTTACAGAGTGATCAAGAATATATCACTAAACAAGCATCTGAAATTGAAAATTTGTAAGTTTAGTATAATTTTTTTTAATTATATTTCAAATCAATTATATTTTTTATTATTTAATTAAATAACTTTATTTTCCATTCAGATTTTATTCACACATAGCTAGTGGAATGTTAGAAGTTATAGCACCGCCAACAAATTATTATCCAGAGTTTAAAAATTTAAGAAAAACATTAGGTGATCCAATTGATCGTGTCAGGTATGTTTAAAACATTATAATTTGTATGATATATTAAATTAAATTAAGAGTTACTTACTTTTACAGATGGAGAACAAAACAAAATTTGGATTTTGCATATTTAATGATGTATGCTCAAGCTAGAGGAACATTTTATGTACAGGTAAACTGTTCAAATAAATATTTGATAATTTTATCATTATTACTATACAGTAGAATACCCGGTATCCACAGGGGATAGATTCCAATCCTCTCCACAGATATCTAAATCTGCAGATAGTAACAAACACAATATATCCACATACATAATTATGATAAAACTTTAATTTATAAATAGGTTATAATACATTAACAATAATAACTAATAATTCCTTAATTTTTTGTTTTTAATTATATAATTTGATATTATGTAAATGCAAATATAAGCAACACCTTTTATAAATTATCATTCAAACAATTTATCGCAAAAAGACCTGTGCTGATTATATTGCTTAATTAAAAACATTCTTATGGCAATAAAAATTGCAGTGTGTTTTGCTGAGAAAGGAGGAAAGGTCAGATATGTCTCTGTTATGATATTTCAAATGTCAACAAAAATATTTGCCTACTAAATACTATGTTTAGGAAGCTAAATAGCTTTTAAAATTTTATTCCTAATGGCTCTTTTTTTAGTTATTCATAAACATTATTTTGGATTTATGTAGAATATATGAGATTTTAAGATTTTATGTACAGGTAAACTGTTCAAATAAATATTTGATAATTTTATCATTATTACTATCCACAGGGGATAAATTCCAATCCTCTCCACAGATATCTAAATCTGCAGATAGTAACAAACACAATATATCCACATACATAATTATGATAAAACTTTAATTTATAAATAGGTTATAATACATTAACAATAATAACTAATAATTCCTTAATTTTTTGTTTTTAATTATATAATTTGATATTATGTAAATGCAAATATAAGCAACACCTTTTATAAATTATCATTCAAACAATTTATCGCAAAAAGACCTGCGCTGATTATATTGCTTAATTAAAAACATTCTTATGGCAATAAAAATTGCAGTGTGTTTTGCTGAGAAAGGAGGAAAGGTCAGATATGTCTCTGTTATGATATTTCAAATGTCAACAAAAATATTTGCCTACTAAATACTATGTTTAGGAAGCTAAATAGCTTTTAAAATTTTATTCCTAATGGCTCTTTTTTTAGTTATTCATAAACATTATTTTGGATTTATGTAGAATATATGAGATTTTAAATTAGAAATGGACAGTTTATGATTTATAAATTTTATCATCAGATAATACAGTCAGTATCAAAAGTATTCATACATGAATTAATAAGTTTGAAAATACCTTTATTTTTTAAAAATAACATATATA